>JAUMHM010111819.1:0-11874 GCA_032362435.1 Melikaiella ostensackeni | reverse complement strand
TGTTAAAAAAGAGAAATCAAAAATTGAATGGAGTACAGGAAACATGATAAACAACCAGCAAAGTTTAATATTAACATAGTATTTTATATTAAATCGATATAAAGATTACTAATATTTTGTGTATCAGATCACAAATTATTTGAGTTTTGATTTTTAATTATATGAAACGTTTCTCTAACAAGTCTTTTTCTATGATTAAACAATGCCAATAATTTTAGCATTTTTAAAATCAAAATGTTGATCAAACTCATGTGAGTGTTCTACAAGAGCAGTGCCACGATCAGCATATCCACAATCATTTTTATGTTCCCTAGGATGAACATAGAAATATCTTTCAGAATGACCAACATAACAGCTCTCATAGCCAGAACAGTCAATTAAATATACGATGTGTGTTTTACTAGCTTTTTTAATAGGATCTTTTAAATTACCAAAACAATTGAAAATGCATCTTTCGGTTTGAAAAATTGGAGTGATCCTAAACTGTTTTGACAAAGTTTTAAAGTTTCAACAGAAATCGGATGTGAAAGGTAAAACTAAAAATCTAGCAAGATTAAAAGAAGTGTTAGTTTGTGTCATAGGAGCTGGATGATTAGCAATACTGAAGTTGATAAGATCCAATCTTTTGTTAATATATTTATCAAGAAAGGAATTTGAATAATCGTCAATTTTTTTAGTATTTTTGACAATCTGTATATTAGCATCAGCAAAACTGGCATGTAATAATTTTTCAGCTCTATCAATCATGTTATTAATGACACTGACTTTATATTTAATATCTGAGTGAGAGAGAAAATTCAAACATCTGCCAGAGCACGTACATTTCCTGTATCAGTTTGTGATGATACCTTCACCCATCCTGACGATAGTAACATCTAAAAAATTGATTTAATTTTCTCTCTCAACTTCAACTGTAATGTCAACTGTGATGTCCATGATTTTATTTTCACTGTTCTTTCGATGTCTTAAAATATTTTCAGTTCTATCTAAAAATTGGGAATGTATGTGAGTGATACACCATAATGTTTAAATTTGTTCAAATTTCCTCCCCATTAACAGGTACACTCTTTTTTATTTTATTTACGAATGGGTACAACATGCTGTTTTAACCAATTCTTACATATCTTTTGTATACCTTTTGATCGCTAAACACATTTTTTCACTTTTTACATACTCATTCATGAGAATGTAATGGAATAGTCCAAATCTTCGATCTCTAGTTTTTAACGTATCTTTACGTTTTGGTACTCGCAAATTCCAAAAATTATAAAATTTTGGTGATGTCTGTCTGTCTGTCTGCACTGTAAGAACTAGAGATCTCTCTTTTTACGGTATCATTTTTTGCGTGTCTTGTTTTTGAATACAATAACTTCATGCTGTTATTTTCGATATAAAACAAATTACTCTGAGTTCCCACCAGTAGTCTCATTTTATTATCACTCGAGACTGTTTTTTCTCTCTTATTTTAATACCTTAAATGAGCCCTGAAATGAGCCCTGAAATATTACTTTGTTTTTACACTGTGTCTGTTTGGCTACCTGAATGTTGTTGCCACGCTAACTTTTGAAGGATTTGTCAAATCGAGGCAGCCTTTGATCCACTTTTTAAGGGTTTAAAAATGAAGGTCAAGTTCGTAAACCAGATTAATCCATCAGAAATTAAAAAACGTAGAGCATTTTCAAAACTCAAAACAATTTTTTTAAAGATTTTCAGAATTTTTTTCAATGATTCTGGAAGATGACGAGAGGACTTACAAATTATCATGATAACATTTCTTAATTCGACGAAAATTTAAAAAGTTAGTATATGATTTTCAAAATTTTCAAAAAATAGAAAAAACTATTTCTTTAACAGATTAAGAAATTTCAGTCGAAATTTTGAGTTCATATCGAATAATAAATATTTTTTAAAAACTCATATAATTTGTTAAAAAAATGAAGTCGAAATGCATGCTTGCGCAATAAGTATGTGTTCTCTGAAGGCGGGAATATTTTTTTCAGTTTGACAATGAATAGTCGTTTCCTATAGTATTTCATGCGCTGAATCCGAAACTGACGACGAACATTTTCCATCGCGTCTGGTTTTTAATCAATATTATGCACCATTATGAGACTATTACACATTATTATGAGTTATAACGTAATATTACGCGATATTACACATGAAGTGTACGGTCTAATACGCGTAGCGAATACCCCCTTGCTGCGCTTTGAAATTCCAAAAATTTGTCTTACATAAATTATGGATCATCTTTTAAAATCGAGGCAAACGTATCTTACTTTTCCGTAACTTAATCTTCATTTTTATAATTTTTCATCTCTACAGTTATAGGTAGAAAAATTTCACTTTAATTTTAGTAGCAATTTATCGAACATTCGTGGATGGAAATCAAAATGTCCATTGAAATTGAGAGTCAGTGATCGATAAGTAATGTCCCAAAAAGTCGACACCTATGCATATTTAATTTTCGATCAATCTATATTTATACTCGTAGTTTCGCTCACCTCGTTCTTGAATTAATTCTACAACCCGGATTTTCGTAACTAGATCGAAAAATGTAAAATACGAGGTAAAATGTGTTTTTGAACATCAAGATACATTTTTAAATATATTAAACCCAATATTAATATTTTCTATTGAAATATGTATTCCAAATAAAAAATTAGTAATAAGTAATACATATTAAAACTATCTGTGAATTCGATCACGGGTGTTTCCACTTTACTTTTATTTATAATTGTATGGTGCTCATTTGATGAGCACTTTGCTTCCTCATTGTGATTGATCAGCAAATATATTTGCTCTCTCTCATAGATGATGCATTAATAATTTTTATTTAATTATTTGAAGTTAATGAGAATATTTTTTAATAAAAAAATTATGGGGTGCTCTAACAGGGTAAAAAATAGATTTTTCAAATATTATAAACCACCATAACTTCCTTTATTCTTAAGTAAAATGTATTAATATTATAATTAATATTATAGGTTGATATTCATCTCAAACCAAGGAGTCTTTTTTATTCATACATCAACTTTGAATTATGTTAATGAAAAAAGTTTTACTGCAGAAATATGTTTTTCAAATATTATAAATTATTAGTGGTGAAAATAGGCCCTCCCAATTTTATCAATTTATCTGCAACCGTCTTCAAGTTATCGTTTTCGCAAAAAAGTGTGACATCACACACACACACACACACACACACACGCGCGCGCGCAGTCATACAACAGGAATAAATTGGGCGAAAAGTCTGATTAATGGGTCTTTCCTGAATAGATCGCCTAGATGTCATCGCGACGTGATTTCAAAAAAACTTTATGTTGAGATATATTGTTCCTGAATATTACTTGTGTCGAATTCCACTACTTATAAGCGTTAATATTTGATTCCGTTTAAAAAAATGATGGACGTGTGCGCTGCATCACAAAATTGTGTTATGATAGATAAAAGCTTAAATAAATTGAATCAGGCTAATATTATATTATCATTCACGAATTTAAGTTTTATGAAGTAACAATATATTTTCATTTAGGAACTGATTTTTGTACTTGAAGTAATTACAAAATACTGCTTCGAAATGTCAAATTTTGAGGTTTTCAAATTGATATGTCTCTGTCATTATTATGAAAAAATAATGAAATTCTACTTTTTATAAAAGATATGTACCTAATATTATTAATTTTAATCAAAAGTTGAGAGAATTACATACCTTTATACATAAAATTGGCTAGTGAAAATCGTCACTTTGATCAAATCCTCCTTTTTGTTCTTCACACCCGATCAAATTTTTTTATGAGACCTCGCCCCGTTTTTATTTAAAACTACTCTGAAAATCGCGAATGGATAACCGTTTCCTAGCTGACGATTTTCACTAGCCATTTTTTATAAAAGGTATGTACTTCTCTTAAATTTTGATAAAAATTACTTATATTAGAGACATATCTTTAATGAAAAGTTGAATTTGATTATTTTTCCATAATGATGGCGGAGAAATATCAAGTTGAAAACCTCAAAATTCGAAATTTCGAAGCAGTATTCTGGAATAACTTTTGGTACTAAAATTAGTTCTTAAATGAAAATATATTGTTACCGCATGAAACTTAAATTCGTAAATAAACAAAATTTGACTCTGAATAATCACTTGACTCTATTTTAAGACCATTCTGACCCATGGTTTTTAAAATTTCAAACGTAGAGATTCCACAAAAGTTAATCAACATTTTCAAGTTGGATGAGGGGTTTAGTTACAAATATGGGGAAAAAAGTATATTCAATTCCTTGAAATCATTAACGACATTGAGGCTAATATTTCAAAATTACCAGATAACAAAGTAGAAGAATTTAGAGCAAACTTTATTGGTTTGTCAAACGACTTTTTGAATAATGGGGTTCCACAAAGATTATTAGAAAAAGAATTAAACGAAGGATTATTTGAAACAAAACATTTTTTTTAATGTCATCCTGAATTACTGATTACTAAGGCTGATAAAGGGAATATTACGGTTGCAATATTAAAATATATTTATAATCAAAAAATTATGCATATTTTGAATGATGAATATACTTTTGCAGTTATTCCAAATGATCCTCCAAAAATGATTCAAAAAGGAACATTTAAAATTCTAGAGAGACTAAGGCTTCAAAAATGTTTGGGAAACAATATTGAAAGGTGCGATATTAACACAATTCACACAAATCTATCTCTGGCCTGTGGCCTGGTCAACGCTCATAAAGGAGAATTTCCTTTACGACTGGTTATTTCGACAATAGGTTCACCCACGTGAAAATTAGAAGTACTTCTCAGTAGAATTACCAACGAATCAGTTGACCTTTCAGTAAGATCAATTAAAAACAGGGCTGCCTTTCTAACATTAATTCAAAATGTCAAAATACCAACAAATCGCCATGTTTCCTAACATTCCATATGAAAGAGTTAAACTTGTTATTGAAAATAGATGGAATACGATCAAACTTCACACTAATATTACGAAAAAACAAATTCTTGATGGTATTGAATATGTTTTCAATTCCGTTCATTTTAAATTCAATGTACTTTTTATAAACAAAAATTTGGAATTCCAATAGGCTCAGTCTTGTTCCCAATTCTTGCCGAAATTGTCTTGGAAGATTTGGAAAATGAAGTTTTTGAACAAACTAACTTTGAATTGGACTTTTATGCAAGATATGTTGATGATTCTGTACTTTCTTCACATGCACAAAATGTGGATGCCCTAATTAATGTTTTTAGTAGTATACATCCAAGATTACAGTTCACTATTGAAATTGAAACGGAAGGTAGAATAAATTTTCTTCATTTAACTCTAATAGAAGAAAAATATATCATATTATCACTGATTGGCAGAGAAAAACAATTTGTTTGAGATAGACACTAAATTATAATGCTAATCATTCCATTCAAAACAAAATAAGAGTTGTAGAAATTTTATTGATAGAGCACTTGAATTATCTCATCCAAAATTCCGTGAAAAGAATATTAATTATGCAAAGAGATTCTTTTTCTCAACTATTAACCGATTGCTTTTATTGACAAACACATGCATAAAAAAATTGTTCAAATTAAGAGCAAAAGCGATACGGTTCAATACGGTTGTCTTACCTCATTTTGGAAAAATCTCAAGTACCTTGAAATCAATGTTAGAAAAATTGGGCTTACATATGATATATAGACTTCCGTTCAAAAGTAATTTCATTGTAAAATTAATCAAAGATAAATGTGAGAAATTTGAGAAACAATGTGTGATTAACAAATATAATGTAGATAATGTGATGCTGTTTATATACATAGGACAAACAAGGAGGTCACTTAGAACAAGAAAAGAGGAATATAAAAATAATTTTCATAGAACTGCAAGATATTATTCGGTCCTTACAAAACACAGACTTGCACATAGTCATGATTCTAATTGGGATGATGTTAAAATTGTGTATCATGAGAGAAATGAAAAAAGAGAGAGTTCATGGAAATGCTATTTATAAAGACAGAAGGTAAGAAAGCTATCAATTTAAAAAGATATCTTTCAAGATACAACAAAATTTGGGACGAAGTCATTACTTGGAAACAATGACTGTAGTTTTGGTCAGAATTTTGCCTATGTGCAAATTAATTTTCAACTAAAGAATGAAATAATTGACCTTAGTTTTTATTCAGATGTTCGCCTATTTGAAAATCATTTTCAATCAAGGAATGAAATATGTATCATCATAAAAATTGCCATTAATTATCTCTGTTTTATTTTTATGTAATAATGGTTTCCTAATCTAATAATGTTTTCATTAGTTGTACCTGTTGTTTTCCTATAAATTACCCCTCACAAGGAAGTCTAAATTGGCTTTGAAACATGTTGGTCCCAAGTATAATAAAAAAGACGGAGAAAAGAAAGAGTGAGAGGATGGTTTGGTTGACTCTTTCTCTTTCTCACTCGGTTTCTTTTATGTTGTACATTTATTGTACATCTGTCTGTAATGAGCCGTAAAAGTGGGTAGTTTCGAAGTCTATTTTTAATTTGTGAACTTTTTGGGTGTCCTTTTTTAGTACACAAATAATTTTCATAATAAAGTAGATTTTATTTCGATCTTTAAGAAATTATATTATAATTTCAGTATGATACAAATTATTTTATGTTTCCGTCTAAAATAACAGAATTGTGTGATGCAGTACACCCGCCATTTACTCAGCACATATCACTATTTAAAAATCATTTTTACAGTTGGAATCAAATATTAACGCTTATAAATAGTGAAATTCGACTCTAGGAACATCCAGAAACATTATATCTCAACATCAAAATTTTTTTTAATCACGTCGCAACGACGTCTAGACGATCTAATCTGGAATGATTCTAATTAAAATACTTAAAGCTCGATACAAATATACTAAGCCAGTTAAGAATTATCGTCGGTCAGAATGGAATAATCTAGTTTATTATTTTGTGAAAGAAATCCGCTTGCCGCCTCGTTAAGTCCCTTTTCTACTTGGTCTGGCTAAAACGAGCGTGTACTACTTAGCGCCACGCACGTACAGACAGTGCGGATCGTCTGGATGAAAGCATAAAATAGAGATATTGTTGTACGTTTATTGTACATTTGTCTCTAGTGAGCCGTAAAAGTGGGTAGTTTCGAAATATATTTTTGATTTGTGAAATTTTCGAGTCTTCTTTTTTAGTACACAAAAAATTTGCATAAGAAGTACATTTCATTTCGATCATTAAGATGTTTTAAAAGAGAGACATTAAACAAAGATTTTTTCCAATCTGCAGCGTTACCTATGAATACCTATTAATATGCATAAATTTTATAACAATTTTTCCAAGTGTTTTCAAGCTACAATTAGTTTAAATGTAAACCTGGTACTTATCTAAAAATAATATTGCCAAAAGGTTTTATATAAATTTAGTTAAAAGAAATGATACCCTCGTTACCTATAAAAAATGGCACTCAGAGGAAGATGCCATATACATAATATGTGCATTCTGTTATTATGTACCATTGAGTACTACATTAATAATTTTTTAGACTAGGTTTTTATTTTTCACTATTGATATCCTTACGATTTCCATATTTGAAGGTAAAAATTTTTTTTCCTGATTATTGGGTTATTGGACTGACTTCTAAATCTTAATATTTAACGCTGGAACTTTGGAATAATTTTCTTGAAATCTGTTGACATTCTCCGAAAATGTGGGTTTTACGAGGAGTCAATTAGATGATATAGACGTTAAAAAGCGACTCTTTTGCTTAACATTGGGATAGCTATGTAGTGAAAAAATTTAGGGTCTTAGTTGTTCGTCTCTCCTACAAGTGGTTCAAAAGAAGTTTCCAAAAATATAAGAATTTCTGTGAAGTCTCCTGTTGACAGTGAATGTCAGCTTACGGCGTGACTTTGAATACTGCACTTCGTATTTCTAAAATTTCTTTCCAGTTAAAATCGAAAAGAATTTTCACTGTGAAGAATCAGTTTCTCATAAACCGAAATTTGTATTTACAAAGTGGATTACTATCTCTATGTTTTAAAAAATTACCAAAATTTTAAATTCTAATAATGAAATCTCATTGATGATAAAATGTTTTGACTATCTATTTTGTGTTCTTGATATAATTGGAATGTTTGTTCAATTAGTGTTGTGGCGAATTGCTACAAAACTTTGATTTACAATTTTTGGATTTTCTACGCAGGAAGTTAATTTTTTTATCTTTTCTGATTTCCCTGTTTTGGTACTATGGATTTCAGTGATATTGATAAAAATTGGGAAAATGGGATGGATGCGACTGGAGGACCGGTGATAAATATTAAAGAATTTTATTCAATTTGTAAAAAACTGAGATTGGATGCATTACGAAATTATTTCATGATAAAGTACAAGATTCATGGGGTTTTCCAAAAAAAGATATTTGATATTAACAAGAAAGTATGCTTTGATTTTAACAATAAAAGAAACAAAGAAATATTTAATGAGACTACCAATAAATTTAGGAAATCTATCTTGAAATTGGTTTAAGAAGTTTGTCATGCACAGATAAATAGAAATGTTTGGTGTTTTCTATTTGAGTACAAAAAGATTTTCATAAAAAAGTAGATTTCATTTTATCGTAAAGATTGTTCATATTAATAAAAAAATATGAAAATTGACCAAACATTTAATATTAATTTCTTTATTTTTATTTTAAGGTAATATTTGAATTTATTTAATACAGTTTTCATTATTTATAACTGTAGGATTCCTATAAATTACCCCTGATGAAGAAGTCTAAATTGGCTTCGAAACATGTTGGTCCCCAGTAATATAAAAAAGACGGAGAAAAGAAAGATTGAGAGGTTGGTTTGGTTGACTCTTCGTTTTTCTCCCTCTTTTTTCTCTTGTTGTACGTTTATTGTATATTTGTCTCTAATGAGCCGTAAAAGTGGGTAGTTTCGAAGTCTATTTTTGATTAGTGAACTTTGGGTGTTCTTTTTTAGTACACAAAAAATTTTCATAAGAAAGTAGATTTCATTTCGATCTTCAAGAAAAAATATACATTCTAACAATAAGTACCTAATGTCACCATATGCAGTATTATCACCCTAATCATAGCGGACTGACCTTAGTTAAAGTTCATAGATAGCTTGGCCAACGTCACGCGTCATTTATCGCGTGTCGTATAAAATCGATCTCTCCTCTGATAAACGGCTGCAGTTGTCCGGATCGATAACACACTTCAGAAATAATCATCATAATACTACATTTATCCAAAACAACAATACAATCCTTTTTCAAATTTTTTCAAGGATAGAATATATAAGTTAAGATTTTATAGCCATTATGGCAAATAAAATCTACCAATAATAATAAATTTCCCGGGTTTTCCGTGATTAAAAAAAAATTCGGTTCTTAAAATTTCAAAAATTTAAAGTTTCAAAGCTGACAATTTTTTCATTTTAAGTTTAATAATGTACAAATGAAGGGTGGCAGTACAGAACGAGATAACCAATAAAATCAGAATTTTTCAGGAGAGCGAAAAAACATTCTGTAAAATCAAAATCGACTTTCGGGAGCGATTAAAAATCGATTTTTCAATATTTTACAAAAAAAAGGAACTAAGTCCCGGCACACGGGGAAGCTGAACGAGAATAAAGAATGTTTGATCCAAAAAAATTATTCTCTTCCGAGGAAATCAAGATTGAAGCCCTGGATATCCCAGTATGACTGACGTGTTTTGGCTGAAAGGCCAATAAAAATAAGAAAATTTTTTTTTTTTTCAATGAACGATAATAATATCGAGAAATATCGATGCAAAATGAAAGATACAAATTTATTAGTACGTTAAACTTTGAAATGAATTTTATCTAAAATTCAAATTTGAACCTTTTTTTTTACTACTATATTAGAAAATGAGATTTTGAACAAATCCTTTCAACACAACGTGTATTTGATTTTTGAAGAATTTTTTATGCTATAAACCCATTTCCGCAAAAATGTTGGTTATCTACTTCTGCACTACCACCCTTTAATTATTACAAATTCTAATTTCAATAGATTTAATTCTAAGGACTTTAAAAGCATACAATTCAAAATTACACAGTTAAACAATTACACAATCAACAAATGAGAGTCACTTAAAAATTTTCTCTTCTTTAAAACTGAAAAAATCCAGTACTAAGCATTCAAAACTAAAAGGTTGTTAGTTTTAAACGTTTCAAATTAAAAAATTACAAGCGCAGAGCGTTAAAATTGACATTTTTAAAAATCTTAATTGTATAAACAGAAGCCCTCAACATTGTGCAATTGGAAATTGAAAACCTGCAAAGACGAAAAATTTCAAATTAAATGCCGTAAAAGTTCAATAATTCTTAAAAAGCATTAAGAATTGTATTTAAAAATTAAAAGTCTTCTTCCAAAATTAAATTCCAAAATGAACAATATGAAATTTCAGGCCTCGAAAATTTTTACCAATTTAAAATTGAGCAATTCAAAACTTTATAATTTCAAACTGATTAGATAAATGTTTCTATTATAAAAATTTATGAGACATCTGATTAAAAAATCAAACTTTGAATTTTTGCCGAACAAAATGGAAAAAAAAGATTTCAGATAATCTATGTATAATTATGCTAAAAACGATATAAATTAAATAATTTCTGATTTTAAAGATTCAAAACTAAACAACTGGATCTTTATAGCGTTCAAAATTGAAAGATTTCAAAACTAGGACCCTGAAATTTAATCGCTAATATTATTATTATTTTTATTATACTATCAAGCCAAATCCCTTTTGGGGTAAGCGTAACCCGTTCGGTTCTGGTCTCGTTTTACTACTGGAGATTAAGGAATTGGTACAGTAAATTTGGTTACGGGATCTTAAGGAGGAGAAGGAACAGGTTTTAGATCAATCTCACAACGTCACTCCGACACTAGTCGCTTGATCAATCCCTCTAGCAATCAACCCAGGTGAAGAGCTTCGCAAAGCCATTATAACAACGGAAATAATGATAACAATCCACTAAATAAATCTCTTCACGCGGGCCCACTAGTATCCAAAATCTTTCGTTTCAGGCATCACTCTTCTTCTTACAAACAATTTGCTTTCCATACAACCCTATCCTTACATACGAGTACATCTTTTACTTCCGTTACATCCATGCATCGTTTCATGCACGTTCTTGTATTTCTACGACTACGAATATCTCTTCTCTTCAGGGTCTCATTCACGCATTCCAACCATTCTTTCTTTGGTCTACCTATGGGTGCACTACCTCTCACTTTACCTAAATATACTTGATTCGTTAAACATTCTTCCTTCATTCACTCAACATGACCAAACCATCTCAGCAAATTTCTTTCACTCTTGGCAAATAATGTTTCTTCTACACCACATTCTTTGAGAACCCATTCATTACTGACTTTGTCCATTAACGTCTTACCGCACAAATTCCGCAGGAACTGCATTCCAACCGCGTTCACTTTGCTCCTATCATTTTCTTGAAAGGTCCAGGTCTCGCTACCATACAACACTGTGGGTGCAAGCACAGAGTTATATATTGCAATCTTAGCTTTATTCTTTACATTTTTACTTCTAGTAATAGCTTGAACACTGCCGATATTCTTTCTACTCTCGTTTATACGTCTGGATATCTCTGCATCAATCCTTCCGTCAGCAGTAAATAAGCTGCCAAGATACACGAACTCATCGACTTGTTATATCCTCTCTTCGTTTAAGGCAATGTTGCATACTGTTTTCTCAACCCTTCTTTCAAAAATGATAAGTTTTGTTTTATTTGCGTTAATCTTGAGATCCATACTCTTCTTGCTGGTATCCAGTCTGCTCATCATTCTCTGCAAATTGTCGGCTAATTCGGCTGTAACAATTTTATCATCT
>JAUMHM010111796.1:0-21308 GCA_032362435.1 Melikaiella ostensackeni | reverse complement strand
ATTTTATATAAATATATATTTTGAATATTGTATTCTAAATATGGATATTTTAAATTTTTCTATTTAAATTTCCTAAACTTTTAACAGTTGGAATTTGAGAATGTTCAATTTCGATCATTTCAAAGTCAAATTTTTATTATTTTGAGATTGTTGATATTGTTCAATTTCGATCACTTCTAAGTCAAATTTTTTTTATTTTGAACCTCTCCAACTTATAATGGCGGCCGTTCTAATTGAAATAAAATTCTTGATACTCCTTATGAATATGCGAGATGCAGAAAATAGTCTGAAATCAAATTTGTTTCTTCCAGGAGTTCTACAAAGAGTTCCCCATCCATTTATCGATATTTTTCACCGTTCTTTCAGTATATCCAAAAATTTCTAAATCTGAGTTAGTAAAGTTTCCCTAATTACTAGTGAAATTATATCAATTAAATTTGAAACAAGTGAGCAACTGAAGATTAATAGAAAATTACTAATTCAATTATTCGACATTATAACTGATTCGATAATGGAAAACTACTAATATCTATGTAAAAAGTATATGAATTTATTTAATGCTGTGCATATAAATTTTAAAAAACGAGTTAAAATGGAAAACTAATAAAAAAGTTCAGATAAGAAAACGCGGCTCTGTAACATTTTCAACTTTACTGACAAAATGAGGAGACAATATTGTGAGACTTGTAAATAAGCTACGTCATCTACACCAACAAAATGCATTTGCAAGTTATTTTTTTATAAAGAAAAAATATTATTATTTACACATTCAATGTCTTTCACCTTACCTTATTCACGTTTAAAATAGGCCATGCCTATCATGACCATAAGGAAAAATAAAATGTCATATTTATCAAACGAAAATTAGCTTGAGTAACACAAATTGACTTTTTTTTTCTTTCATTTTGTGTTCTTTCTTCTCTAGGATTAGCGAGTCGGATATGAGTGAGGACTGTGCACTTCATTTCTCAAGCAGGAGAAATTTTCTCATGTTTTGGACACTCTAAAAATATTTTTAGGGTGGGAGGCAGTCGCGAAAATTCCCCCCTCCCCCCACAGAAGAGGCCAGAACTACTCAAAGTCTAGACAAAATCCAAGGTTTCATTTAAATGAAAATTAGAACCCCTTTCAGGGGTTTGTTGAGATCGATTATTTGAAATCTGATGTAAAAAGTACAGAATTTCTGAATGACGGAACCAGAAATGATTGAAATTCTTTAAAAAGTTAAAGGTTAAAAAAAACCTTACAAAGTGATTTTTGCACCGAAAATTGTTACTGTACAAAACAATTTTTTTTAACAAATATATAATGAATAAAATAAATACATAATGAATACAACGTTAGAAAAAACTCATTTGCAGAAATTTCACAAGTACCGAGAATCGAACCCTAACCGCCTAAGTTATAATCCGCGCGCTCTGCCCACTAAGCTACCGCATGTTATACATTCTCCTCATTTAAAAAGATTCAGTCAGTCGCTCATGTCATGGAAAGCTGACTAACACCAAACCTGGGCCGGACTACACTGTCGAGGTAATAAGAAAGAAAGTCCTGTTTGAATAGTGTGAATTCCTTATTTCCTATAATTTTAGAAATCCTGTCAGTTTTTCAAAATGTGTAAACAAATTTGGTCATCGAACATAGAAATTTGTATATCTTGGAAATCTGATCAGTACCAAACCTGAGCCAGACCTGACTCTGAAGGTAATAATAAAAAAGTCCTGTTTTGATAGTGTGAATTTTTTGTTTTCCATCATTTTCGAAATCCTGTCAGTTTTTCAAAATATGTGAACAAATTTGATGATCGAACTTGGAAATTTGTATATATTGGAAAGCTGATCAGAACCATACCCCAGCCAGACCAGACTCTCAAGGTAATAAGAAAAAAGTCCTTTTTATAGTGTGAATTTCGTATTTCCTATCATTTTAGACATCCTGTAAGTTTTTATAAATATGTAAACAAATTTGGTGATCGAACTTGGAGACAATAATGAATTATTAAGATAAATGCTCTGTTAACTTTAATTAATTATTACCTCACTTTAACTGAAAAGTTGGGAATGACAGAAAAAGCTGCAACTTTCTAACATTATTCTAAGACAATACCGTTATAAAAAATTATAGATTGCTTAAACAATTATGTTTTCTACAACAATCATTAATTATTACATCACTATTAGTGAAACGTTGAGAACATGTTGAAAAATTCAGAAAAAAACACGACGTTCTACTTTTATCCTAAGCAAAAATTTCAATAAACTATAATAAATTATTCAAACAGTTTTTTGTAACATCTGATAGTCAGTAGAAAGTAATATTCTACGTATTTTGATACTATGTATAATAATACTCATTTTTCACTTATGATGGTTTTTGGGATCCTATAAAATAAGCTTATAGGGCGAAATTCGAAAAGTGGTTTTTGATTTGTGTTCTATGGCTAATTGTAATACGAAATGTTGAGGAAGAATTCGATACGCCTAATATTGACAATTCTATCCAAAATTAACGAAGGCGTCTTTTTTCTAATGAGAAACATGTGTTAAGCTAAATGAGGTTTGCCGAAACCCCTAAATATCCATTTTTTTCAAAACAAAATAGAGAGTTCATTTTTTTGAATTCGAACAATTTTTGAAGGTAAGAGCATGAAAATTCAAAAGAAAAATCCGATACGTTCTTGGACCAACCTAATGTACAAGATTTGGAAAATGTGAAAAATTGATTTACTTGTTTTTTTTAAAATTCCCAATCTCTACCGAAGTCATGAGTTTGATATTTTTCAAATTGCTGTATCGAAGTACTTTGCATTTTTCCGTTAAAATTTAGTTTTCAATAAAACCTCATATACCTCTCAAATATGTATTGGTACCAAAGAATGTTAAAATATGAGAAATTAAATTCAGAATAAATCAAAGTTTCAACTCTTCTTTAACGTCCAATATCCAAATTTAACTAAGAAATTCTTAAAAATTAAGAAAAACAAAGAATCCAACGACTATATAAAAAATAGTTGGGAATTTCAAAAAGTTATAAGTCAAAAAATAGTTCCAGATGACTATGTAATGATTTCTTCAAGTGTTGTTGCAATGTTTCCAAGTTCATCTTTGGAATTAGATAAGCAATTTTGAATAGCTAGGATAAAATTAAAAAACAGATACAAATGGGTGCGAATTCGGAAAAAGATCAAATTTATTTTTTATTTTTGAAAATTGAGGTCGGAGTTTAATTTTTTTCAAAATGTTTATAATTAGTAGAAATATCGTGATATCGTGAAAATGTCTGTCGGAAACGTATGTATCAAGTGAAATTCCGTTTTCTTCAAAAGGAAAAAAGTTATATACGTTTGAAGAAGAAGCTTCCCATCAGAAGTCAAAAAATTCAACCCCCCCCCTACTTTTGCAAATATTTGTCAAAACAGAAAAAAAATTCTGTTCTAAGTGCCATCCAGTACGACTCCATTCAGCCAAACGTTGGGCCCGATCGGACGACTTCGTTTTTTGAGGTGGGTGCCCATGAGAAATTTTGCTCCAGATACAAATGCTGAGTTGGTTCCACTAAAATGTCTTTTTATAATTAATATAGAATGGAAAACAAAAAACAAACATTTTATAAAATTTATCTTCTACTTTTTTATGTACACTGATAATCAAGTTTTTTTTTAAAATGCCTGTTTTTTGTTGAGTAGAAGGAATTCTGTAAAATTTCGTAAAAAGATCGAATTTTTCATCTAAAATATAATTTGAACTTACTTCAATTTTGCAGAAATATAATAGATTTCAAGCTTTCTAGAATTTGGAAATTGTTTCTTTGCTGTTACGAATGTTCATAGCATTATTTTATATACAACTCAAAACAAAAAGAAATTAGCTCAAGGCGATGTCACTTCTTTTTTTCTTTTATTTATTTCAACAAAATTTCAGTGTAATCCATTTAGAACCAATTTTCCCAAAACACTTAACCCAACTTTTTTTGTGGACTCCTCGAATTCATAGAAGAAATGAACAGTCAAAAATAAGAACAATCATTGAGTTTCAGTGAAAAAATTCTAATAGATTACAAAATTCCTGAAAAAATTAGTATTTAAGAATACTTCTTACTCTAAATCTGAACCTACAATTGTAAAACATCCTCCTTGAACTAAAAATATGTTTTTCTGGGACATTCATAAGCATTTGGAAGTAAATTTTCTAAATCATACAGTTTCACGCAATGCACTAGATGTCCTACTTTTATATTATGAACGTAAGATAGATACCGAACAAGCATATAAAGTTTTATTGTGTCTCTGCCGACGATAATTTGGAGATGACGCGTGTTTTTCATGAATTCAATGTCATGCATTTAGAACCGTAAAATAATAAAAGTTTCATTGTAAGAAGAGTGGATAGTATCAATATGTCACATTATTACTACTGATTAAAAATGTATTGTTTAAATTCGTACGCTCTTTAATAGTACTTGTTTTATTTTGCTCCATTGCTTTTGAAATTTGTATTATTTTCAATTCGAATATTGTATTTCGAAATTTGGATACTTTGAATTTTTCTACTTATGCTTCTCAACTTTGTAACAAATAAAATTTAATACCGTTGAATTACAATCACTTCAAAGTCAAAATTTTTTTATTCTGAACCATTCCCACTTATAATTATTCGATTTTAAATGTTTCCATTCGGAAAGATTAACAATATGCAAATACTAAGTTGGTTCCATTAAAATGTCTTTATGAATATTATAAAATGAAAAACAAAAAGCAAACAATTTATTGAATTTATTTACCCAATCATTCATCTACTTATTCATTTATTCACTTATTTATTTATTTTTCAATGGTTCAAATTTCAGATTTCAGAATTTGATATTTGTTATGCAATAATTTTAATCGCTACACTTTATACATTTTGTTTCTGAGCTGAAATCGAAATTTCTTTATTTCGAAAATAATTTTTAAAACTCAAAAATGTTTCGGGATTAAGTGCTAACCATTTTCACAATATTTTCTCCATAAGAGGAAATATTTTTCACAGAAGACGAAATTTTCAAAAATAATTAGGATATTTAACTTTTTCTTATTTTCATTCTGATGAAGGGTTTCTCATTGTTTTGAAACCCGCGAAAAGTATTGAGAAGTCGAAAATGAGAAAAATAGCGAAAATACCTCATTCACGTAAAAAATAGGCCATGTTTATAAGGAGGATAAGATCGAATAAGAAGTCATATTTATTAAACGAAAATTAATTTTCTTAACACTAGTCAACTTTTTTTTACTTTTGTTTTTTATTCTCTCTTCTCTGGGGTTAGGAAGTCGGATATAAGTGAGAATCATGCACTTCGTTTCGCAAGCAGAGGAAATTTTTTCACGTTTTGGACACCCTAAAGAATGTTTATAGAGTGGGAGGCAATCGCAAAAATTTTTGCCCCACAGAGGAGTACAGAGTTTCTGAATGTTAGAAATAATATGGCAAGCAGAAATGCACAATTTTGGCCAATATTTCTCAATAACACTTGGGGGTTTGAAAGGTTTTTGATTTATGAATTTTGAGTACCCCGCGTACTACAATAATGGGGCCAAATTGGGGCCAAATTGGGGCCGTTCAAAAACTACGTCATACAGCCCGAAGATGCGCGAAAGTTTTTTAACTGAATTCAAAAAAATTGTAGTGATTGACCGTACAGAATTATAGATAGTTCTGAAAGTATCCTAGCTTATATATTGAATAAAGCACTAGGAAAACTGATTCGCAGAAGATTTGCATTCGCAAGCACCGAGAGTCGAACCCTAACCGCCTATGTTATAAACCGCGCGCGCTACCCACTAAACTACTGCAGGTTATACGTTCACCCCATTAAAAAAGATAATCACTCAGTCGCTCATGTCTCTAAAAGCTAAACAGCACCAAACCTGGGCCAGACCAGACTGTCAAGGTAATAAGAAAAAAGCCCTTGTTTAATAGTGTGAATTTCTGATTTCCTATCATTTTAGGCATCCCGTCAGTTTCTGAAAATATGTAAACAAATTTGGTGATCGAACTTTGAAATTTGTATGACTTTGAGAGCTGATCAGCGCCAACCCTGTACCAGACCAGACTGTCAAGGTAAAATAATAATGAAGGTAATAATCATTCATAGAAATTTTTTTCCTTTTGGAGGGCTGATCAGCGCCAGACATGGGCCAGATCAGACCTTTCAGACTGGACGGTCTAAGTAAAGCCAAACCTGGGCCAGACCAGAGCCAGCCGTGGAACAGATCAGATCTCATAGAATAGAGGGTCTAGATAAAGCCAGATCTGGCCCGAACCAGAGCCAGACCTGGGCCAAATCAGACGTGAATATGTATATTTATACTCTCCCCTACTTTCCATGAATATGGGCTAGAAAATATCCGCAAATATCATTTTCAAGAGTAAAACATGAAAATAGTTAAAGAAACGTAATTTTTGACGACATTTGCGGGCGATTTCATGGCCATATGCGTAAGCAGCGCATCAAAATACAACGATATGCCAAGTTTCAAAAACATAAAAAAATTTTGAGCTTGTATTTAAAAAATTCCCAATCTCTGCCAAAGTTTTCAGTTTTTTTTTCAAAACTGCTGCGTCGGAGTTCTCTATCATGTCTCCGATCAAATTTGGTATACAATAAAACTATATACCTCTAAAAAATGTAAGCGTACTGAAATGATTCTTAATATCTTCCAGCGTCGTTAAAAAGTTTCAGTAATGTTTTCATTATTTTTCCAGTATTCGATATATCAACTTTCAAAATATAAAAAATTTGTTAACTTGCATTCATAAAATTCCCAATCTCTACCGAGGCCGTGAAATTAATCATTTTAAAACTACTGCGTCGCAGTTCGGTGCATTTTCCTGATAAAATTTAGTATGCAATAAGACTATATACTTCTAAAAAGAGAGTGCATACTAAAAAATATTTTTAGATCTCTTCCAGCGTTAATAAAAAGTTTCAGTAGTCACAATAGGGTGGTTCAGTATTATTTTTTGGAAGTTTTTCAAAGACAAGTCCATAAATTTGTTATATTTTTCAAAGCTTATATATGGATGTATTCTAATGGACTGATTCGGATAGGGTGGGACTTAATTTAAAGATATATACGTTTTTCTTTGCCGGTTTGGAAAGTTTGTTTTTCGAAAATGACATCATTGAAAATGGTCAACTTTTTGGCAATCAACCTTATACAATTTAGGTTTAATTATTCAATTGTATAGATACCATATGAATAAATTATTTTAATTTCTAACTTCACTACAAAATTTCACATATAATATTTATTTATTAATACTTGCTATAACCACAGTTTGTATAAAGTATATGTTTCATAAACCTCCTCTCTTACTCTGAATTAGTCAAATTTCAAAAATAAACACATCTAATAATTTTGTTGACTTTTTTTTTATCCTATGCTCTAGCGATGCGATATTTGTCCCTGATCACGAAGTCACATAGTTAATTCAAAGATATGAAAACACATGATAAGTCGGGGATATAGTTGGCTGTTTCGAAAGCAAAAAAATCTTCATTGAGGTATGTTTCAGTTTTATTGATCTCCCAAACAGTCGTAGACCTTTTGTTGAGTTTTTGGATCTATGCGTTCTGTTGCGCAAGTATCTGTGAAACAAGTTTTTTTGTAAAATATAAAGGAATTTAGAATGAAAGGAATAAAACAAACATTAAAGTTTGGAAAAGAGTTGTAGAAAATTAAATAATGAGTCTAATGATCAGCCTGATGTTTGTTTTGATGCATGAAAAAACTATCCTGTTGTTAAATCCTTACAGAAATTGATAAATAACTTAGGCAAATGTATTTACTTGAAAGAAGACCAAAAGATGCATCCTTCAGTCGAACCGAATTTTTTTTGTATTTACATCCCCAAATTGCTGGGTCGTTCATCGGACCTCCCGGGCCCATTGGATGTTCTAGTACAGTACAATTACCTGAAAATCAAATTTTAAACGATGCAGATATAAATAAATGTACAAACTATTATATGAAATTATTAATTTCAAAATTTTAAAAAACAGTATTTCCAGTTTTTTTAAGGAATAAGCACACTGAAAAATAACTCTATTGTTTGTCCATTCATAAGCACAGAAGTTCAAGTAGAAATATTAACTCTACAAAAATCATATTATGTTCGGCTCAGTATAACTGAATACTGACTTACTTCTGGAAATAAGGACTCAAGAAGGTTCGAACCAGTTTTCCCTCAATTCGTCAGCTTAAAATAAATTTTTGGACACATGAGCCATTAAACTTAAACGATTTGTCAAGAAGATAAAGAATAAAAACAGTTTGGTGTTTTTATATTTGATCTCCTCGAAAAGAATTAAATTTGAATGTTTTTTTTTATTAAGCTTGACCAATTCAGAATGAACTGGTTCAAACCTTTTTGAGTTCCTATTTTCACCAAAAACGAAATTCTGATTTTGCGCCTCACAATAGCCTTTATTGATCCTCCTCCATTTATTTGAAATTTAATTTCATTATTTGTAGTAACTTTACGCACTTTAAAGCAAAATCAAGAAGTGAAATTTGAATTCCATTTTATCACATATATATCATGCTGTGAATTTATAAATGACATAGGTTAGTTTATCGAAGCACTAAATGTTATGAGTTACACTAATTCTTGTTAGACTCACCAATAGCATCATCTCGTTTTAGATTTTTAGGTAAACGACAGTCGATATAAATATTAAATATACAAATGAAGTAGCACAGAAAGACAAAAATCAAACAACGCATGGCTGCTAATATTAAGAGACTCTTAAGTGTAACTGAAGAACTGAATATTGCTCCACATTTTTTATGATGACTTCAAAGTGTGGCAATGGTGATTGCATTTGATAAGCACCGCATATTGACTCACCCAGTTAAAAGAATGAATAATCAGTCATGGGAAAAATATTTACAATATGCAAATTCTGAGTTGGTTCCACTAAAATGTCTTTAAATGAAAAATGTAACATGGAAAGCAAAAAACAAACCAATAAAATTTATTCACTACTTTTTTATGTACACTCATAATCTAGTTTTTTTACAAGTCTATTTTTTGTGAAGTAGAAGAAATTCTGTGAAAAATTGTAAAAAGATCGAATTTTGTATGTCGAATATAACTTGAAGTTATTTTAATTTTGCAGAAATTTTAAAGAATTCAAGTTATTTTGAATTCAAGAAATGTATCTTTGCACTTACGAATTTTCATAGCATTTATATAAAACTCATGAGAGATAGGATTCGACTCAATTATAGCACTGCTACTTTTTTTTATCTACTCGATAGTTTAAAGAAATGTTTTGAGAGAAAATCGTTAATTTTTTTATTTAAACGAAATCTCAATTGAAAATTCTCAGGTTTTATATTAAGTTTATCTTTTGAATTATCACTGGTAACTCAATCTCAATAAACTTTACATTTTTATACATTTTTTATTTTTCTACTGTAAATAACAAGCAGCAAAATAGTAATATTTAATTTTATTTATTTCAATGAATTTGAAAGACTATGATACGTGACAAATCGTCAAAATTTGTTTTATTTTTTTATTTTCTAAAAATTTCCGAGAATAAAGATTTCACAAACATTTACATATGTAACAGAAACAAAAAATAACCAATTTTACCTTCGTTTTATCTAGTAGGAATAAATCCATAAATTTTTTTTCAATGTGAATCATAATCTTCGAAAATTTTCTGGAATTATGGAAAATGTTTTAAAACGACAAGATTAACATTTTTCTGAAAACGCTCAACTCGACTTCTTGTATGAATTCTTTAAATTCTAAGATAAAATGGACATTCAAAAATAAGAAAATTCATTCAAATTTCATTTCTTTTATATTCTTACATCAACTTTAAATTATGTTAATAAAAAAAGATTTACTTTCAGCCCTATTTTTGAAATCTTATAAAAGACCATAACCTCCTAAATTTTCAATCAAATGTAATAATATTATAGGATAATCGTTGCGTCTCGAGCCAAGGAATTTTCTATGTTCTTGCATCAACTTTGAATTATGTTAATGAGAAAAGTTTTACTATAAAAAAATCCTTTTTTAAAGTATTATAAGTCCATAAAAATGTAATATTCAATGTTTCGCGAAATTCTGGCATCAGCTTTGAGATATTAATGATGAAAATAAGCCTTTGGAATTTCATCAATTTATCTCTGGCCTTCTTTAAGTTATCGTGTTAACAAAAAAGGGCGAGATCCTCACCCACATCCAAACGTTGTATTCGTCATTCATCAACTGAGAAACGTTTTACTAAATCATTTAACAAATATTTGAAATTGTTTCGACTACAAAGCTTCCTCTATGAGCAAGAAAAAGTTAATATCTTTCAATTTTCCAACTTGAAACACTCGAAAATGTTGACTTTGAAGTGATCGGAATTAAACAATAACTCAAACCTTCCGTTTAATGCCGATCACTTCAATGTCAACATTTGTTAATTTTGAACATTCACAACTTTAAATTATTCTGTTTCAAACGTCTCAATGTGAAAAAATATATTTTTAGCGATACTAATACTAGCTCATACTTAAAATAACTAGCTAAATACTTGAATTGACTACTTAAACTAGCTCATACTTAAATTGAATATAAATTTTGAAGTGTAAATCAATTGTTCATAATTGAGTCAAATTCTCCCGAAATTTCGCATTATTATTGCCATATTGGATCTACCATTTTGAATCTTATAGGTTTAGTATCAGATTAGGAATCGAAAACCTTCAAAACCCCTAAGTATCAATTTTGAGATATATTCGCCAGAATTTGGCATTTTGCTTGCCAAATTAGATCTACCAGTCAGAATTCTATTTTCTTCACATCAGATTTCTCTTGCCGGCCCTTGGTGTGTTCGCACTCACTCCTACTTTTCTCAAGGATATTTCCTAAAAAATATCTGTGAATGTCATTTTGAAGGTTAAAACTTGCAGAACCATAGTTTTTTCACAATTGAATTTGCGGGTATTTTGATCGTCATATACGTAATCAGTACATTAAAATACATCGGTATACAAGGCTTGAAAAAAAAATTGTGAACTTATTTTTTTTATATTCCCAATCTCTACCAAATTCATGAGTTTCATAACTTTTTAATTACTGGCTCGGAGTCCTGCACAACTTCCTGATGAAATTTCATATGCAATTAAACTATATATGTTTCTCTGAATAATGTACGCGTACAAAGAAATGTTTGTCAACCTATTCCTTCGCTATTAAAAAGATTCTGCATTATTTTTATTTTTTTTACATTATTCGGTATACAGGTACGAGGTTTCAGAAATATGAAAATGTGTGAACTCCTAATTTATTAAAAAATTACCAATCTCTACCAAAGTCGTGAGTTTGATCATTTTTAAATTGTTAATTCGGAGTTCTGTGCATCTTTTCGATAAAATTTAGTATAGAATAAGTCTATACCACTGAAAAATGTATGCCTACCAACAAATTTTTCTCAACTTTCTTAAGGTACGAATAGTTATATTGTATCGTAAGTTTCATCCGAGAGGTGCCCAGAACTCCGACGTAGCAACTTCAAAAATTATCGAACTCACGACTTCGGCAGAGATTGTGAATTTTAGAAAAACATGTTCATATATTTTTTTATATTTTTCCAACCTTTTATAGACGTTTAAAAGTATGTTGCTCAAATTTATTCGTTGAATTTTTGGTTTTTCTAATTTCCAAGAATTTCATATTTGAAAAATGTTTCTTAAATTTCTCAAATTAAGAATAGTTTCATTTTATACTGAATTTTATCGGAAAGATGGCCAGAACACAGGCGCAGTTATTGTAAAATTGATCAAACTCACAACTTCCGTAGAGATTAGGAATTTCTTAAATACAAGTTCATAATTTTTTTATATTTTTCAAACCTCATTCATTAGGGTGGTCCGAAAACGCACGCATTAGAAAATTTCTTTTTCGAATTTTAATGCCTAACTCCTCAAATTTTTTCAAAAGAAAAAAATAAGCACATATTTTTTCGTTATGAAAAAAGTGAATATTTAAATTATTTGGGCCTGAATAGATTTAAAAAAATGTGTTTGTAGGCATACTTTTCTTATAGGTACATATATAGTTTTATTGTATACTAAATTTTATCGGAATGATGCACACAACTCCGAAGCAGTAATTAAAGAAAAATATCAAACTCACAAGCTCGGTAAAGATTGAGAATTTTTCAAAAACAAGTTCGTAAGTTTTTTATGTTTTTCAAACCTTGCATATCGTTGTATTTTGATGGGCTGATTAGGAATACAGCAATGAAAACACCCGCGAACTTCCATGTCAAGAAACTACATTTTTTGAGTTTTTTCAAGTCTTAACCTTGAAAATGACATGTGCGGATATTTTTCAACCTAGAAAAGTAGGAGCGAGTATAAATACACCACTAACCCCTCTCTAAAAGTGGAAAATCTCAGTCAATTTATGAGCTATCCTAACCAAACTTGATGGCCATATAGAACCCCACAAAGTACAAGAATTGTGAAAACTTGGAAGATCTTAATTGAATAATTGAATTATTAATTAAAAATTAATTAACTGATAACTCATTTGTAAACGATTTCTAACATGCAGATGCACCTGCAGTCCAAAATCAATGGATCGACTTTAATGAAACTTTCCTTAAATATATGTAATAACTAAGGTAAACACATGCCGCTTCTTCAGGAAGAAATGATCCATAAATATACCACAAACTTAGGTTAGAATTTATGTGAAAAAATAAAAATTTTCAAAATTCGCAAACAAAAACTTATCACCGACTAGGTTATACTGGTTCTTTACCAAATTCTTGGAGAAAATTGTTCAAGTAATTATTCTATAACTTCGAATGATATTAATCGAACACTGAAGGAATCCGTTGAACCCAAAATTGAAAAAAAATGATTGATTACAATTTTATTCCATATATTCAAAAAAAATGTATTACTGTATGTGGATTTGTTATTACTGACAATGAGGAAAAAAAGAATGAAGTCCCACCAAATACACTACGTGTGGAAAAATCCCGCCAAGTAACTGACTATTAATATTTCATTTATTTATGTTAAAGGTAATCAAACTTATGGAATCAGAAAATAAAGCCAAGTACGAGTAGTAGAAAACTTATAGATAGGAGTCTTAATAAAGGGATTTCGTTCAATGATTTAGTTCATTGAACTACTTTTTTTGTTTAACAAAACAAATGAATCGATAGTTTAAAGGAATAAGAGAAGCATTTAGCGGGCCTATTATATTATGATTTATTATTATTCTTATTATTATTATCGTTGTTGATGTTATGTTGGCACACTCATGTTTATCATCTAAAGGCAATAATGGGCCCACCAATTTTTTTATTCCTCTGAACTATCAATTTATTTTTTTATCAAACAAAAATTTGTTTAATAAACTAATTCATTGAACTAATTTTTCTTTAACACTTCCTTTTATAAATTTTCTACTATTCGTGCTTGGCTTTATTTTTTGATTCCAAAACTTTGATTACCTTTAACTTAAATAAAGAAAATATGAATAGTCATGCATTTGGCGGAATTTTTTCACACGTAGTGTTTTTGGTGTGATAAGAAATGTTGAAGAACAACTCGATACGCCTGATATTGACAATTCTGTCCACAATTTACAAAAGCGTCTTTTTTCTAATAAGAAATTCGTTTTAAACTTTATGGGGTTGGCGAAACCCCTGAATATCAACTTTTTTAAAACAAGAAAATTAGAGTTTATTTTTTGTAGATTCGAACAACTTTTTGGCATTCGCCTTTCAACAATTCAAGTTTGATTATTCAATTGTGTAGCTACAATATGAATAGTTAATTTTAATTACTAGCCTCACTATATTTCTCTTTACAATCAGGCATAGAATACAAATGAAGAATAACTATTTGAATTTTACTCTGATATGACTGTCTTATAGTGTCCCGAAAACTTCCATAAGTGAAAAACTCGATTCTGCGAGTTTTTGGAGATAATTCTTTTTTTGTCCTTTGTTTTAGTAAAAATTGTTTGTAATTCATAAAATATGACTTTCTACCGATAAACAGGTGTTCAAAAAAATTGTTTAAACAATTTATTATTGTTTCTAGCAATTTTTCTTAGAGTAGAGTTACGAAGTCGTAATTAAAAAAAAAAAAGAACTAGAGGAAAAAGAAGGAAGGGGATTTGAAGGTTGCCTTCTTTTTCCTTCCTCTTTTTTCATTTTTTATTTTTTTTTAAAATTTGAATGGAGACATTTAAGCGCGTTTCGTCCAGATTTGTTGTTGGATTCTTTATTTTTTAATTTAAAAGAATTTCATAATTAAATTTGAATGTTGAACGTTGAATAAGAATTTAAATTTTGATTTAAGCTGGATTCAAATTCCTAAACTTCAACATTTTTTAGTACCCATACATTTTTTACAGGTATATGGTTTTATTGAATACTAAATTTCAACGAAAAAATGCACAGAACTCCGACGCAGCAATTTTAAAAATTATCAAACTCACGATTACGGGAGGGATTGGAAATTTTTTAAAAACAAGTTTATAAATCTGTTATATTTTTCAAACCTCATATATGGATTTATTTTGATGGGCTGATTGGAATAGGGGAGGAGTTAGTCTAAAAAATATATATATATTATTTGCCGGTTCGAAAATTTATTTTACCGAAAATGATATTGTTGAAAGTGGTCAACCTTTTGGCAATTAACCTTATACGATTCAAGTTTAATTATTTAAATGAATAGACACAACATAAATAGTTTATTTTAATGACTAACTTCACCACAAGATTTAACATGTATTATTGATTTTTTAGCACTTGTTAAAACCACAGTTTATATAGAGTATATGTTTCATAAACCTCTATTCTTACTTTAAATTGGTCAAATTTCAAAAATAAAACTACCTAATAATTTTTAGACTTTTTTTATTCCATGCTTTAGCGATGTGATATTTATCCTCGATCTGGCCATAAATATCGTTGAAAACTAAGCAACGATATCGGAAAAATTTCTGAAACAGGGATTTGCAGCAATAAGTTTTTTGAATATTATCATGAGCTGATTTGAAAATGTTGAAAATATGAATATAGCGCTAATTGAATAAGAATAATATTGGATAAAGAGGAAATAAAATGGACGACAAATTCAACTACAAATAGGAACAATTTTAACAGTGGTTTGGAATTTATAGTTTAATTCACAGTTTGTGTTACAATTATAAAGATTATAAACGCCTAATTAAAATAAAAATAAGTTGAATGAACAGCAGAACTTTTCTTTAAAATATATTTTTTTTTAACTCGGTTTCATTTGAAACTGACGAAGTCACACACTTAATTCAAAGATATGAAAGTGCATGATAAGTCGGGGATATAGTTCGCTGTTTCAAAAACAAAAAATTCTTCATTTAAATATGCTTTAATTTTGTTTATTTGAATTATCAGTATTTAGTCGTACATATAGTTTCTAAACACAATTTTTCTCCTCAAAACCCTTCACTTAAGGATGACTTCATGATAAACAGTCGTAGAACGTGTCACCAGTTTCTGGATCTGTGCTTTCTACTGCGCAAATACCTGTTAAACAAAGTTTTTTGTGAAATATAATAAAATATAGAATGAACGGAATAATACAAGCATTAAGGCTGGAAAAAGAGTTGTAGAAAATTAAATAATGAGTCTAATGATCAACCCGATGTTTTGATGTATGAAAAAATTATACTGTTGTTAAACCATTACAGGAATTGATAAATAACTTCGAAAAATATATTCACCTGAAATGAGGCCCAAATTTGGATCCTTCATTGGAACCGAATCCTTTACGTATTTACATGCCCAGATTGCTGGGTACTTCATCGCGCCGCCCTTGCCCATTTCATGTACTGGTGTAATGCATTGCTCTGTAAATCAAATTTTAAACAATGCAGACTTAACTGAAAGTACAAACTATTATATGAAATTAATTATTTAATTATAGTAAAAAATAGTTTTTCCGGTTTTTTGGAAGGAATGAGCACACTGAAAAATAATCTTAATGTAGTGATTGTCCATCTATAAGCAAAGAAGTTCATGTAGAAATATTGGCTCTACAAAAATTGCATGATGTTGGGACCAAAATAATTAAATAATGTTTTTTTTGTGCAAATGAAGACTCAAGAGGGTTTGAACCAGTTTCCGCTTAACTCGCCAACTTGAAAGAAATTTTTGGACACATGAACCATTAAACTTCAACAATTTGTCGAGAAGATGAAAAATGAGCGCTCCATTAATGTGAATTTTTTTGTAATAACTTTACGCGCTTCATATCAAAATCGAAAAATTAAACTTGAATTCCATTTTATCATATATTCTTTGTACACGCCTCGAAACTCCTGTATGAGGTCACGATACCTTTCCCTTCTCCTTGACTGTCATGTTGGCGTCGGCTGGAGCCGCGAATTCGATCACGAACATCGTTCGTTTCTCTTTGTCAAGGAGTACGATTTCAGGCCTCGAGTGTACAAGTTTTAGCCTGAAGTCGAAGTTCCAGTAAATTTTTCACAACTCGTTCTAGACAATTGACTATCTTTCTGGGAGCGTTCGGCAGGGCAGGGTCGCGGTTAACACCATAAGAGCAACAAAGATGGTAATAAAGCACTCTTTGGGCTCATTGTGCTTGTAGAGATACGTCGTTCCCGCGTGAGTAGGACACCCTGATAGTATGTGCCGTAGGAGATCTGAATATGCATGACATGCTCTACACCTGTCGCTGGGAGTTTCTTCACGTAAGATGTGGCTACGGTATGCCAAGGTGGAAATGAGACCGTCCTGACATGCGAAAATAAAACCCTCTATGCCTGAATTACGTCCGGATGATTTGAGGAAAGCAGACGTTAGCTCCATCGACAAGGACTGATCTTTTACATTTCTCTGAAAGTTTCCGTGCATTTCCTTGTCGTGGAGCTGTTCGAGGAAGTTGTTCACCTTTGCTTTCCTTACTCAGGCTTTTAGAAGTGAACTACTTCATCGAGATCGATAAAGTAGTTCACTATCCTCATTCCTGATGTTAAGATCCAGATCAAGGGTCTCGGCCGCCTACTCCGCGGCCTTGTAGAAGAACGCTCCTTCGCCAGTCATTTCGTGGTTCCTGGCCATTTTCGGGACAAGATCTCTTCCATTTGCCGCGATGTGAGCTGTACCTAAGATAATTTGGTCATAAAGACGATGGACACTTAAATGTCCCCGTCAGCCTTTACGGTGTGGGATATATAAGCGCGGAACGGACGAGCTGAAATGCAAGCTCTTCTGCATATGCATGATCTTACATGTGGCGATATCGAGGGCCGTGAATTCGTGCTTCGTCCATGGGACCACCCTAAATGAGTAGAGTAGAACTGGGACGGCAAGCATGTTAGTTGCAGATATCTTGATCAACGCCGACAGATTGGAAGACCAAATCTGTCGAAGGAGACGCTTGTATCTGCTTCAAAAAGCCTCATTTACTTATGTTATATCCTGAATGCGGCTCTCTGGCAAGCCTAGCTATAGGTAGGTCTCTCCAGCGCAAAGGTGTTTAATAGCGCTCTTGTCCACGAATTCAGAGTTCTCGTTAACGCTAGCAAGTCATCCTCGCTTTAAATGAATCTTGGCACACTTTTCCAATCCAAAGTTCATATCAATTTCTCGTATATACCCCTCGACGATCTTCAGAGCAACCTTGAGGTGCTGTGTCCTAGAATCATAGATCTTCAAGTCATCCATATAAAGTATATGATTGACCTTATGTTCACGATTATTAGATCTGCCGCAAAGGTACACATAAGATTTGCGTAGTGCGAGAGATAATGGTGAAGTGTAATGCAAAAGAGAAGAGGGCTCATGTCGTCACCCTGAATGACGCCCCTTTGGAGGGTGACGCTGTTAGTTGTCACACAATATATTCCAGATCAGATAGTGAATATGGTTTTCCAAAGGTGCATCAATCTCTCTATGCATGTGTAAGATAAACCTTCAAGCTTTTCAACAGACAGATGATAAATCTATGGGAGGTTGAATCGAAAGCTTTTTGGTAATCATTCCAGGCGATCGACAGATTGCGATTTTAGGCTGCAGCATCTTTGCTGACACTTCTGTCGGTTAGCAGGTTTTCCCGACAGTCTATTACGTCTCTTTTCACACAGGTCCAGTTGAACTACCGCATCGTAGAACGGGATATAAAATATTTTTCGAGAAGGGGGGGGGCCTCCAGCCGCTTGGATTTGAGCGATGTTTCTGGGCCTCCCCACTCCTTGAAAAATATTTTATATCCTGTTCTACGATGCGGAGGTTCAATTGTCCGAACAATCTTGTCGTTCAGGATAGCTGTAAAGATCTTATGCAGCGTGTTAAGACAAGTTATTCGCCTGTACATCCTTAGGTTGGACAAGTCACCTCTCTTCGCTCGGACTACAGTGCGTCTTAACACCAGCCACTGTGGAATGGGCATCTCAGACTTCAAATATAAGGTGAAGATCCGGGCTGGATTTTGATGTGTAGAAGTAAACTCCTTCCACCAGAAGTTCTTCATGCGATTCGGTCCAGCAGCGGAGAAGTTCTTCGTATCCTTCAGTGCTTTCTTCACCTCTTCGGCAGTGATTGGTGGACATTGTTCCTCGGAAGTCGTGAGGTTGTTGCGCAGCACGTTGAAACGCATGATTTTTCTAATGTCTTCATGCAATGGTTGTTGAAGTTCGTAAATCTTCCTCAAAAAGTCTCTACCTCCTCGGATGTAGGCGGATTATTGACAAAAACAGGGGATTGCTGAAGAGGCGCGATAGGTCAGCGAGAAACTGTTGACTCTCCCTGACCCATCCCTCTCTCTTCTGTATTTTCCTCCTGGCGTCAGATAACACCAGTACTTTGTCAACAATGTGCTGCTTGATAGCTTCACCTAGTTCAATGTGTGACGGTGGATCCTCAGTTCCTGAGCGAACTTTTGGACCCTTACCTTGAAAAGCTCACCAGAGCTTATATAGTTAATCACACACTAAATACGGGACGTGTCCTGTCTAGACCAGCCAATTTTCTTCTACAGTTGATGCAAGCGCCTTTTGGTCTTTCGATCTATCGTCGGCTTTACTCTTCGATTGGAATCGGTCGAAGCTCTCGCCGCATCTCTTCTGAGAGATCCTCAGGAAGGACGTCATTCATTCTATCAAGACCTTCAGGCTTAGGAGGAACCTGGATGTTGATGTTTCTCCTCGTCCTGAAATCTTCATCATCTCTCGAGAGATACCTGATTTCCGCGATTCGTCTAAATGTCGCTTCCACTTCTTCATCCGCGGCTTGTTCTTGCAGCAGCTGGGAAAGCCTTCCGCGTATATATCCTGTTTGCAACAGGTTGTCGGCACGGTTTCGCAGCCTCTGTTGCGAAACATGCAAAAGCTCTGGATGTTTCGAGCACCACAGAGTGTGCAGGAGCGCCATGTATCCCTGCGAGCATGAATAATGCTGGCATCGTGACAATCCAGCAAGTTATCTATGAGTCGATACGTCCACTCATGATGTCGACCGACTCACCAATCCGTTATCGTATTTCCATCCAAGTTATTTGCAGCACGCTAAACTCTAGCGCGATCGGCACTGTTTACCGACCCATTGTCGGGTGCTCTGCGTGTTCAATCATTTTGGACCGCATTCACAATTGGGTTTGGTGTTGTCATAGTTGTTCTCACGAGAAGCTAGGGAAAGGGTTCGTCCACTCTTGGAGAGCCCCACATGCAAGGATAAGGCTGATACTCTAGGAGGTCGCCCGTTATCCCAGAGACATCGTAAAAGACACCTCACCCAAGTGCCAAGTGCTTTCGTCACGGTTGTTCACGCCTTAGCTTGGGGTTTTTTTCTTTGGGACCATCCCTGGACAATTGTCCGCGACTGCTTATCAACTCTCGTAACCGTATCCAGCAGAAACCCTCGGCATATGGACCCTCTATCCCCAACCTGAGGACGCGTCCGGTGGCTTTGTCATGGGCCCTCTAATTCGAATCAAAAGGAACCGAACCGAAGGGGATGGCGACCGTATATCCTATATATATATATATATATATATATATAAAATTGGTGAAACAACCACCGCAGGGTCCTCCCGGGAGCGACTGCCACCCATGAAAATGACACCGGCTCCCAGTAGAACCGCGGTAAATCACACCCATGGCCATGCCTCATAACCGTGAGATGGGCGGCCACATATAGATTTAAAAAAAATTATATATATTTAAATATATATATATACTGCATATCATGCAGTGAATTTATAAATAATATAGACTAATTTATCTAAACATCATATGTTATGAGTTAAATTAAATCTTGTTAGACTCACTCAGAGCATCTTCTCTTTTTAGATGTCCAGGTAGACATTCAATACGACAAACAAAGTAGCACAGAAAGACAAAAATCAAAAAACGCATCGCTGCTAATGTTAAAAGACTTTCTAGTGTAACTGTATGACTGAATGTTCCTTCATTGTTCTCGCTTTATATAAAATAAAAAGTACCGCCACATTTCTTATGATGACTTTAAAATGTGGCAATCGTGACTGCACTTGAGAAGCACTGCATACTGACTCATCCAGGTAGAAAATTGAATAAACATAGTCATGTGAAAATTATTTACAATAAATAAATATTGAGTTGGTTCCATTAAAATGTCTTTTAATGAAAAATGGAAAATGGAAAACAAAAAGCAAACCAATAAAATTTATTTACTACTTTTTTATGTACACTGATCATCAAGTTTTCTATGAGCAAGTCTTTTTCTGTTGAGTAGAAGAAATTCTGTAAAAAATTGTAAAACGATCGAATTTTGTATGTCGAATATAACTTGAAGTAATTTCAATTTTGCAGAAATTTTAAAGATTTCAAGCTATTTCGAATTCAAGAAATGGATCTTTGCTCTTACGAATTTTCATAGCAGTTATAAAGAAATAGTTGAAAGAAATATTTCAGAAGAAACCTGTTTATTTTTTTTTACTTTAACGAAATTTCAATTCAAACCTCTCAGGTTTCATATTAAGTTTATCTTTTGAGTTTTCACAGATAAATCAGTCTCAATAAAATATACATTTTTATACATTTTCAATTTTTCTAGTGTAAATATCAAACAGAAAAATAGTAATATTTCATTTTTATTTATTTCAATGTAATGTAAATACATTATTGAGCGCGAAGCGCGAGATTCGGCAAACACGTGCCCTACACTCGCTCAAACTTGCTCTCTTTCCTGTATCCCTCTTTTTAGACACTCAAATGGTAGAAATGGGCATTCTTGGAAATCGA
>JAUMHM010111781.1:10135-21310 GCA_032362435.1 Melikaiella ostensackeni | reverse complement strand
AATTAAAAATTGGTTGATCGATCGCTGTAACAATAATTTATCTGTAATATGTACCACCTGTTCCTTAAAGGGCTAATTAGCCCTAGGAAATTTTATTCAATAAATACAAATAAATACAAATACAAATGAGGTATGATATGCGTTAAGGAAAAAAGGAAAATGAGTGCATCAAGGTTTTATTTACATTTTACTAGTGCACCACGGCTCACCAGGCCTATGTTTATATTTTGTTTTTCCTACCCGCTATTTCAGAGAAAGAATTCAGTTCAGTTCTGACTGCCTAATTGAGAGTATGCTATAAGAGAGCTGGAAAACCCGAATTTCGAACAGCATTTCTTTTTCGCATTAAATTCAGTAAACGTGATCTGTGATTTGTTGATGGTTTGTATTTATAAAAATGGAGTTGTTAGGCGAATGTCCAATCATCGGAAAATAGAGTCAGTTAAGTAACTGAAGATTACCTACACACTTGGATGTCATGAGATACTATTTTCTCGCATGCAAAAATATTCGAACTGAAGAAGAATCTAAAAGATACCAAAGTTTTTCTGATATTTCGCGTTTAGTTGTGAAAAAGATGCAGGATATATGAAATGAAACTTCCATCCCAATTCTTACAGAAGCAAGAATCGCAAAAATCGTTAAAACAGATCAAGGTGAGTTGAAGGAATTGAAAAAGTCGCATGGAAGAGATAAAGAGAAATCCTCGTGCAAAAACAAATTAAATGCGTCTCGTGCGAATAAATCAAAGTTATTTGATATGGCAGCTCTTGTGATAATGCTTCATGCACTTGTGAGATAGATCTTTCTGAAGCTGCCAGAGTGTTTATCTCAAATCACCGATCTTCCAGGCGAATGAGAAAATCAGTTACATCTCTCCCGAAAATCGATTCGGAACAATTAGATCATTATCAAGTACAGTCGATGCGTTTGATGACTGATGTACTTCAAAATCAAAGTGAAGAAGTTACCCAAAAAAGCGTCAGAAGGAGAAAATTAAAGGTGTGAGTTCTTACTGTGGTTCGATTATGGACGACAATGTAAAAGACATTTTACCAGCCCGCCGAAGAAGTTATTGAGGATGCATGGTTTCAAAAGTCTGTGACAGATACGGCGCGGCATCGTTTACAGGTCTGCTGCTTTACTGGCTTTAGCAATTTTACACGACATAAGTGAGTACATTCCAAAAGTAAAAGGTTCAGTTTTTGACGAGAATAAACTGTATCGGGATAGAACAAAAACTTGTCATCAACTTGAGAAAGAGCAGCTCTCGTTGGCTTCAGAAATAAAGGCTTTACACTTCGATGGCAGATAAGACAAAACAAAAGTAATAGATGAAACGAGTTATGGAAAAACGAGGTGATGGAGGAACTTCTGGTCCTAATGATTTTTCTGGTCCAATCGGAAAAAGCTTGGCTTCTTGTAAAGCTTTTCCAGTTGTAAACTTTGATGCTGTCGACAGTTCTAATTTTCCTGTAGTTGACACTCGTGATCTTAGTTTTGATGTAAGTACCCACTAGATATATGGAATGCTATCAAGAACGGAGAGTGTTCTGAAGATCTTGCTCGAAAAAGTCCAGGGAAATTATCGCACGCCAGATGGTTGATTAGGATGAGTAGATTTCTTCGAACTTACATTGGGACAGAGGATCCATCATTCAAGTTCAAAGTTTCAGTTTAATTCATGATGAGAGTACATGTCCCAATGTGGTTTGAAATCGAGTGTCAACCATCTATTAAAGATGACCCGAAGCATCTCTCGAAAATCATTTATTTGAGTGCGTACCTGAAGGAAGATCTCGCTGTATGTATTCAAAAAATAATACAAAATAATGTCTACTTTGCTCACCCAGAAAATCTTCTTTTTGCTACGCAATGTGAATTCAGAACGAAGGACGTGACTCATCTCATTTCCAAAGACATTTTTCATCTTCCATGACATACTCAACCAGTGGAAAGGTGTGTGAAGGAAGTCACATTCGCATCTCGGCAAGCTTACTCCTCTAACGTTAGAGATGGAATCATCCGATCAAGATTCGAGAGTTGGAAAAGCTTGCCCATTTTCGAAATACAAAATGATTTTGTTTCGAAATTGAAATAGGAAGACTAAATTGCAACTAATGTCAGAAATCAACATAAAAGTAGGTTATTGGCAATACTTTGATAATTTAATGACATTATAACAAGCCAATATATGTTCCGAATATTCTATTATTTGATTTTATTTAGCATATATTTTAAGAAATATATAATACTCGTATGATGGCCATATGGTTGATAAAAGTGATATAACTCTAAGAAAATAACAAAAAAATAGAATTCGGAGAATTTGTTTAATCTTCAGATAAAAATTATTTAAATTAATTACTCTTCACTGTATAGGTATGAATATAGGTACACTCGAAAACACTTTTACCTTATTTAGACACCGAAAATCAATTTTATTGTGAAATAAAGAGCAATATATCACTTTTCGATATTTTCTTGTAATTCAAAATCAATAAAAATGATTTTAATATCTACATTCTTTATATATTGTTGTTGTCACATATTCAAAATACATTCTTCTTAACGCATATCAGACATTCCATGGTCAAATAGTCGAGAAAATTGCCGTAACTCTAATAAAATATCGAAAAAGTCGACTCTTTTCGATTTTTTGAAATTTAAAAGTCACTTAGGGAGGGTGAAAAAAATTTCAATGGAATTATCGCTATACAGGTATGAATCGAGATGCTTCGAACTATTTTTATTGATAAATTAAATTTCAAAGAAAATTTTTGAGTTTCAAATTTTAAGAAGTGCTTCGTTTTCTGTGATTTTGAGCTATATTTACGATGCGGAGACAGAAGGACTTTTTTTTGAATGAAACTTTAGGGGAGTGTTTTTGACTCCCAAGAGAAAGTTTTCATTGCTATTAGAACTTCACACAAATAAATTTTTGTTTTTCGATACGCCCCAGTTAAAAAGTAATCAATTCTTGGTCGAAAGGCTGAATCAAGTAAGATACATAATATACTCAATCAGAGAGTATTAATGACTCAACCTATCTATCTAGAACATTGTAATAATTGTCGTTTTGTATTCCCATAATTTGTAAGATTTCAATTAGGCATCGGGGCACTGTATGAAAATATTGATTGAAAATTTTCGTCAAATACAAATTTTTAATCAAAAATTTTATATTGTACATTCAAAAGTAAAATTTGAAATTTATCTTAATTTTATGTGTGAAGAGCATAGCATTATTTTTTCTATTTCCATATGTTATAAGCTCTGAATCTGGCAGCGTGGCACTAAATGAATACAATTTTTCAGAATAAATTTCATAGTGTTCTAGGACCACAGTTCATTGTTTACATTTTAAGAATATCTCATGTTTCTCATCAATATTTGTATTATATTATGTAAGATACACTTACTTGCAAAATTAAGCAAAGCATCTGGACTAAATTGAAAAGGTGATAAAGTAACTTTTACGTAAGAAGAAAATAGTTACATTCAATCGAATTATTTAAGCTTATGACTGACGCATTGTCACAAAGGCATGTAATACCTAATTCTACTTAGTCAAGCTTTTTTCATTCAATGAAAGTTTCTTTGAATCAAAGAAAAATATATATTGGCTTCAAACTCAAACAATAGTCACTTCGATCTAGAGAAATATTATGGTTGCCTGTCTTTGTTCGGGTCGAAGAAATGTTTTATTATTTAATAAAAATTTGTCTTCAGTCTTGTGAAATGTTTATTTTCATTTGACGTAAATATTTCTTGAATTGAAAAAAATTAATAAATACATATTTCTTTATTCAAATGGAAGTATTCAATTGAGCCAAATAAATATTTCCTCCACTTGCAGTTTTGAGAGTTGCAAAGGGCGGCGATGGCCACGAAAATTCCTAAGGACAAAATTTAAGAGTTGAAAAGGGTGGCGATAGGCATGAAAATTCCTAGGGACAAAATTCAAGAGTTGGAAAGGGTGGCGATGGGCATGAAAATGCCTAAGGACATGTTTTGAGAGTTGGAAAGGGCAAATGTGGCAAACGACGAAAAACTTTAATTGAAATGTTCAATGTTTTGGAACATTTTCAAATAAGAACTAATTCAATTTCCAATCCATGGATCTGAAATCTTCTGATTTTTCAAGCTTGACTTTCACCCAAATACTTTCGAATTTAAGCTTTTAAAGCAAGAAAACATTGGTTTCAAGGCCTCAAAAGCTAAACATCGAGAGTCGCGCTTTCAAAACTATAATTTGAAATTGAAATTATAGAAATTTTAAAGGTGATGAATATTATACATAAGAATTATGGCATCCCGTGTAGAAAAACGGAGTGGGCCCCCGTAGGGGGTCCTCATGGAATGCCCTTAGACCACGAGGGGTCCAGAAGGACAATCCTAGCGTGACTGCCTCTATGGTTGCTCTCGCGAGCCCCTCGCAGTTGCTTGGACATTGAATTTTTAATTTTCAAAAATAATATGACCGTTTTCTTATTAGACTCGCGTTTTTTCTTTGAATGAGATATTACTACTGTTTGGCACAAAAGGCATTTCATTACACAACAAAATCGTTAGATTTTTGTAAAATGAGGCAGGAGGGCAACAAGCAGGTCCCCCTGCAGGGGTCCTCGTGAGATATTTGAGATTTTGATGTTAAGCTTTCAAAGAAATGTCATCAAATCTTCAACAAAAATGCATTTCTTGTATTCTGAACCCATCAACCGAGAGGGCAAACGAGCAGGGCCTACGGGGCCTGCGTTCTTTTTCCCCTATGGATTGTCCATTCGGGCTCCTGATAGGGGTCAACATTCCAATTAAAGCACAATTATTCTGAAAACTTTGAAAATTGTGTGCCTTCAAAATAGCAAACTTTCGAAATGAATGAACTGAAGCTTGCAGTGTCAAAAATTAAACAGTTCCAAACTTTGTTCAAAAATTAAAGCGTTTTAAATCCGGATCAATTAATTTTGCAACAAGTGTACGAGGATGACGACATTCCTTGCCGTTCACACATAAATACTCAAACTGTCTAGTAATCTCATATGAAGATCTATACTCTTAACCCCAACCACATCCGCTAGGCTAAGCTTTCCACGAGGACCCATGAGTATCCAAAATCTTTCGTTTAGGACGTCACTCTTCTTCTTATAAACAATTGTCCTCTATACATCCCTATTCTTACATACATATTTTGCATCCTTTTCATCCATACATCTAATCATGAAAGCTATTGTGTTTCTAGAACTCTTTATCTCTCTTCGCGTTAGAGTCTCATTCACATCTTCCAATCATTCTTTTTCCAGTCTACTTCTGGGTACGCTACCATTTATGTTGGTATTGTATTGCCTTTATTTTTCAGTCTATTGGCCTGCACTCTTTCACATATGTTTACCATCTCCTTAGTCTCTTTCTTTCCTACTTTCACATTTATTTCACATCACTTCCCTTTAGTCGCCTTCAAGTATTATGTGACGCTTTTTTGAGACAATTTTACCCCTCCTCTCTTTGTGTCGTATTTTCTATAGTAAAAGTATGTAACTTTAACATAGGCGTCAAACTACGGCTGACCTGTTACCCCCTAGGCGTGTGACGTGATACTTGAACAGCCCCTCAGTTCAAGCTACAGAATATTGTCAAAACTTGAAATTTAGCTTTGTTATGAATAATTTTAATAAACAAATAGACCATCTTCATCGTTCTTTCACAGGAAAAATTTTTTGCCGTCCAGTATGCATGAAAATAGCTTCTCAGATATAATAAATTCCAGAAAATAAAAAAAGGTCGACTAAGCCGTCAGGTAGCATGCGATACCCTCAGATCACCTTAAGCCAAAACATTGACAAAGAAGGCTCCCTGGAACCCCTCAATATTATTCTTAAAATTTGGTACAAATTTGGATCACATATTTCACTGACAAAAATACGCTGTATGTATTTCAAGGTAAAAAAATCATTAGGAACGTTTATTTTTTTTTAATTTGGCTTTTTCAAAAAACGGCCTGCTGGGATCCCGAAGCAATATTTATAACTGTGCCCAAGATCTGTGTGATGTATTTCACTAAAAACAATACAGTGCATGTATGCGAAAGTGGAAGAGTCCGAAAGCTGGGTCAATCCATTTTCTGAATATCAGAGCTGTAGGGGTCTAGCGATTTTGATGAAACTGGGTGAAACTTTGCTTTTGGGTGAGTGAAGTTTCTGGTTGAAATGGTTATCCAAAATTATCAAAATTCAGACATTTACACGATTTTGAATGTCGAGGCCCGACTTTCTTGAAAACTCCATGTCTCTGAAATCGCTGATTGAATTTTGAATGATTTTTGCGGATGTAGCGTATAATTTGTTTGCACATTCAAACTGTCATTTCTGAGTGGATGCGTTTTCACAAGAAACGGAAAGGATGAATAGATCACAAAAGGTTCATGACTCTGTCTGCCCAGCCTCTGGTCAAGTGACTAAGTCACTAGATGCATTGATGTGTTACCGGTTATTACATGGAATCAAGAACACCGGACCTTCTGCTTATAGCATTTTCTCAGCAGATTAGGAATTCGTCGGGAAGAATACTTCAGCTGTTCAGCATGTCTAGTTTTTTAAACGACGGGGTCAGTAGGTCCAGAAAACGTATTTTGGACACTTCTTGGAAGCCTATAGTATAGAACAATAGCATACGTTAGTATTTTCCCCGTGGGCTCGAATGAAAGCTTGAACCTTCTCTTGCTATCGTGCTGAAAACTAAGGGAAATCAGAATGGAGCTGTTGGGAACCGTTTTTTAGTCGTACTGATTTTCTCCAGTTTTCGGCACGATAACAATAATAACTTTAAGCTTTTATTTAGGCACGTGGAAGATTCTAGCACATCTCATCGATTTTTTATAGGCCTTCAAAAATTGCCAAAAATACATTGTTTACCTTTTGACCCCGCTTTCAAAAAAAATAGACATGCTAAAGTATTTTTTCTAAATGGCTTTAGGGACACAATTATTGAACTGAGTTGACATTTTGTATAATTTTCAAGATTAAAAGTGATGGGACCGATTTTATATGATATAGGGCAGTCCGCTCCTGGTGATGTCACGGAATTGTTGGAGCTGAAATGCATCGTTTCCAAGGCAAAATATGAGACACTTTTTGTTTTGCACCAACAAATGTTTCTTACGAAGCTAGAGCTAATTACTTGTATATTTAGGCGAATTATGAAAAAAATTAACGAAAATTTTCTTGAAGTAGTTGTGTCTTGGAAATAAATCAACATAATTTAATTTTCTTAGCGAAAGCTTGTACTGAAACATAAACTGTTGCGAACACCTCAAATAGACTTGAGATAAAATTTTGGAAATTCCAAAATAGTGTACAATTTTCAAAAAGAGTACGAATTCGAATTCTCTCAGAAAGGCCGCCTTTGATTTTTTTATTGATTTTTTTTCCAATTCTTGGTAATGTGAGGAAGATACCCTGTGAGTTTCGCCCTCGCTATACTTATTCCTTCATATAGAAAAATGAGGGAGAAGAAAAAGTCAACTCTTTTCCTTATTTCACCCCCGTCTTCGTTACACTACTAGATATTATACCTGTAAGATACATTTTTCAAAATATCAATTCTTTTTCTAAACATTCATGGTTTTTTGTTTCAAAGAAGCTCAAATAATATAGGGGTGACATAATCCCGACTGAAATCAAAATACCGAATTTGGAAAAATACCGAAAATGTAATTACTGAAGTAGACAATTTCTGAAAATTTTTCGAAATTTCATATTAATGAAAGAAACAAAATTACTACACCAAAAATATGTATTAACGAATTTGACATATTTCAAAAGTAGAAGTTTATAAAACTAGAAAAATTCAGAAATTTTAAAGAAATATTCAAAATCCCGAAAGTTCAACTTCCCGAAATGAGTAAATTCTTGAAATTAGTAAATTCTGAAATTTCTAATTAACCAAATTTCAAGTTCTTAAGGATTTAAAATTCCCCTAAAAAACATTTCAGTTTAATATACCTGAAAAGAAACGTTATTTTAACCGATAAAAATATAAAATATATTTTTCTCCGGAAATTTGAAACTTCGATAATTTACTAATTGGAGATTTGAAATTTTGGGATTTCGGATTTTCGAGCATAATTCATTCGGCAAATGAATGAAATTCGGGCATAACATTCTGGTAATTATGTAACTTTAGAAATTTAATAATTTCGGCAATTTGACATTTCTGAAGTTTTCTAGTCTCATTAAATTTATTTTCGGAATGTTTCAATGTCCTTAACAAAAATTGATGGTAGTTTTTTTTGTTTATTAGAAATTTTCATTATTTGCAAAGTTTCTGTTTCGGTAATTATATTTTCGATGTTTTTCAACATTCGGGATTTTTCTTTCTCGTCAAAATGATGTCATCCCGATGATAACTTTCGGAAAATTGTGATAAATTTAGAAAAATTCAGTTACAAGTTTCGCAAATATAAGATGCGGTTAGGTATGTGATAAGGCGTATCGGAAGAAATGAAGTTCTTCATTCGTAGTCATTCTCTAAAGCTGCATTAAAAAAAAATTTCTTGTGTCTCCACATCGTAGATACACTCTAAAGCACTAAAAGCAAGACGCTTCTTCTTCTTGAAGATCAAAATATTTTTTATGATATTTAGATTGTAAGAAAGAATAGTTCGGAAAAATTGAATTTATACCTGTATAACAGTTATACCATTGACATATCCTATATGCTGCTCAAACGACTTTAAAATTCATAAAAATCTTTGAAAATCGACTTTTGCGGTATTTTCTTTGAGTTATATCAATTTTCTCGACTACCTGACCATAAAGTGTGTGATATATGTTATCGGGATTGTATTTTCAATACATCGCAACAATAATATATGAAGAAGGTTGACATTAAAATGATTTTTATTAACTTTGAATTACAAGAAAATATCGAAAAGTGACATATTGGTTTTTAATTCAAAATAAAATATGTTGGAAGAGGACATTAAAATCGGGCAAAATATGCTGGAAGAGAAAATTAAAATTCTACATATTTTGCCGAAATAGAATACTCGATCTATAATCATGGCCATATATAGTCAATGAAATGGATATTACTCTGAGAAAATAGCGAAATGGCCGTTTTTTAAAAATTTGGATACATTTCAAGGTCGTTTAGGCAGTGTAAAAAATATTTCAATGGCATTATTGCTATACAGGTATAAATTCAGTTGCTACAAAATCTTTTTCCTTGTATCTTAGACTTCTTGAAAAATATGTGGGTTTTAACATGAAAAGAAGTGTGTCGCTCCAAGTACTTTTCGACTATATCTACAACGTAGAGACAGAAGAAATATTTTTCAAATGAAATTTTAGGGAAGTGCTTTTTGCTCCCAAAAGAAAGTTTCCATTACTATTACAATTACGAAGAAGGAATTTTATGTTTTTCGATAAGCCCTAATGAATTTCATGATAGAATATTATGCAAGATATAAGAACGAGAAACTTTTCTTTTTTGAGAAATTCCATATCTTGAAAAATTGTATATCTTTAAAAGGAAGACCCCATCGCAAAGGTTCGGGTCCATTGTGGCCTCACAGCGGATGCTCCTATTCTGATTGCCTCACGCGACCTTCCCATTGTGAGAGGATTAGAACCGGTTATTTCAGCTATTGTTTCAGCCAAAAAAAGCCGATTGTCCACGAAGAATGTTACCTTACTAACCTTACTGTACAAAAACCTGAAATTAGTTGCATAAAGTTAAAAACTTGAAGCAGTATAGAAATTAGAAAGTGTAAACTCGTTTTGTTGCATGTTCTTTTATCGAACTTAGAAGACATTGTTGCTGTGAAAAATTATAATTCGATAGGTAACAGAACGGTATTTTTAGAAACCTATTCTTACAATTGTATGACTGTGAGATATTCTTGTATTTCACATGATAACTATTCGTATTCACATTTTTAAATTAGTTATTAATTGATGTTAAAATTAAATTTTTGTATGTACTAATAAAAGTCATTAAACTTTTGAAACATATTATAATGAAAAGACAAAATTATCAACTGAATTTTTATTATTAATGTGTCAACTAGCTGATGAATTAAGAGTTTTCTTCCTAGCTACGACAAATAATTCTAATTAGCTGAATCAATTTACTTATGTCACTAGAAAAGAGTGAGAAAAATATTAATGAAAATCAGTTAATATTTCAAGTAGTACGGGAAGTCTTCAAGTGCATGAACAAAAGTACAGTAACACACAAATGAGATTCAAGATATTAACCGACTTCTAGCTATTTTTTTTAAATTTTCTCGTTATGACCTAATAAAGCTGATGCAGTCCATTAGAGTTCAATTTATTAACATTTCACAAAATTTTACTTTTTCGCAATCAGTTCTAATCCTCTTAACAGTAAGAAGTTTACGCGAAGCAACCACAACAGGCGCATCCGCTGTGAGGCCAAAATGGACTCGAACCTTCTCGATGGGGTCTCCCTTCTCAAGATGTACCATTTTTCAAGATATGGAATTTCTCGGAAAAGAAAAATTCCTCGAAAAACCCTGAGAAAACGGGAGAAGCTGAAAAATTTCCAAACTGTTGAATTTTGAAATTTCAAGCCAAAAAGACGAATTTTCTAAAAACAAATGAATTTCGAACCCGAAAATATGCATTTTCAAATGACAGTTGATTTACAATCAATCAGTTGAATTTTCAAATAAAATAATTTAATTTTAAACAAAAGAAGAGAATGTTTTACAAACTAGTTGAAATCTCAATCAAGTATTTAATTTTATCAACCAAAAAACGTGAATTCTCAACGAAACATATAATAGTTGATATTTCCACCAAACATGATTTCAATTTTAAATGAAAAATAGTTGGATTCTCAACCAAAGCAGCTTAATTTTCAACCATACAGTTGCATTTTCAACAAAAAACGATGAATTTTCAACCAAGAGGACTCAATTTCTACTGAAAAGACAATTTTTCAACAAAATCCGTGAATTTTCAAACCGTTAGCGAGGCCGGCCTGAACCGCTCCAGCGCAGTCCGCTACGACGCACCTCACTAGTGCTCCCTCACTCCCACTCTCTCTTTCTCTCTCTTCCTCACAGATATGGACGGCCTCCAGACTTGGGAGAATATGATTCAGACTAAAAACTGCACTCGGCTTCATTTGACCCCCCCCCCCCCCAAC
>JAUMHM010111781.1:0-10125 GCA_032362435.1 Melikaiella ostensackeni | reverse complement strand
AACAGCCACCCAAAAGTATGGCCAGGTTAACCAAATGCTTGAAGAAACGCGAAGCCCTTATACTCCAGGCACAGGCCGCACGCATCGTGGGAACCCAGAAACCCTCTCTCTCTAACACATAATTCCCCAGCATCCCTAGTGACACTCCGTCTCCCTCTCCCTGTTAGAATCCCCAGATTCACTTCCCTCATCACTGGGGTAACCATATGCCCGAGAGTAGAAACCGGGACACCACCTCTTGCATTCTCCCCTCCTACTCATGGGGTGGGGGGGGGGTTAAAGAGAAATTCACATTTCAGTGATTGTAGGATATTTTTTTCAATAATGTCGATATTTTCATTCAATCGCAGTTCACAAGATTACATTATTCAACAATTACATTTAACATAGTTTTTTCATACTTATACTTATCACTTTTTTACTAATTACGTTTTTTATTGTTATACTCATCCGCGCTACTGATTTTGCGCAAAAGTGGTAGATTTTCAGGCCAATCAGGAGAAACAGGGGAGGAAAGTGAAGAAGGGGTCATGGCCATCATTAGGAGGAACTTTTAGCTGGTTTTTCATTTTGTCGTTTTTTATGAACCGTTCGCGAGGGTTTTCAACCGAATAATGCCGTTGTTGGACAGCATTTTCAAAAACCGGGACATTTGGAACCTTCACCGGGATACCGGGATGGCCAGTTGAAAAACAGGACATGTCCCGGAAAACCGGGACGGATGGTCACCCTACTCATCACTATAGAAGAACTAAAATCTGCAATTCAAGAATCTAAAGGTGAGAGCCCTGGACCTGACGGAATTCCTTACGCTTTCTATTAAAATCTTCCTACTTCTGGAGTAGAATACCTCTTCCTGATATTAAGGACCATATGAAAAAATCAAACATCCCTTCTCAGTGGAAGGAAGCAACAGTTGATCTGATTCCAAAACCCGGAAAAGATTCATCTCAATCTGCCAATTATCGTCCTATCTCACTAACATGCACAATGTGCAAGCTATTTGAAAAAATAAGAAATAATCGCTCACGAAGGATTCTAGAAGAAAGAAAGTTCTTTGTGCACCAACAATGTGGATTCAGACATAAAAGATCTACCTTGGATCCACTTATAATTCTTCAAATTAATATTAGTGAAGCCTTCCAAAATGAGTAACATCTCATAGCAATTTGCCTTGACACTGAAAAAGCCTACGAGATGGCATGGTGCCATCGAATACTGGAAATTCTTGAAGAATAAGGTGTCGATAGAAATATACAAGCTTCCATTAAAAATTATCTCAACTAAAGATACATTCAAGTGAGAGTCAACGGAAAGTTTTCAGATAAATTCACTTGGGAAAATTTAGAATTTTTAGAAAATGTACTGCAAAGGGATGAACTTCGAATCAACCATTTCGACTCTCCAGAACGCCTTAAACACATTATGGAAATGGTCACTCAGGAATGGGTGTAACTTTCCATTAGCAAAAACGGAGTATATAACTTTCTCTCGTAAACAAATACCTAGAACAATACCGAAGCTCCAACTTGACCAACAAGACATCAAAAGAATAAACCAAGTCAAATTATTAGGTCAAATTTTTGACCAAAGATTAACTTGGAGACTCCATATCCTCAATCTAAAAAAAGAATGCAAAAAAAGAATCTCCATTCTAAAAGTTCCTTCCCACAGAAATTTGGACACAAACCAAAACGTTTTACTTCTTATATACAAAGCCATCATTAGATCCAGAATCGATTACGGATCAATTATCTACAACTCAACCGAACCGGGTACCCTTGCCCTGCTCGACCCTATTCATAACTTGGGTCTTAAAATCTGCTACGGAGCCTTTCATACGAGCCCTAGCAAAAGCATTCGGAACGAAATAGATTAACCAGTCATGAGTCAGTGAAGAATGGAACTTTCCATAAATTATGCAGTCGCAGTAGCTGCATACCGAGATAACTCTACTCATGATCTTTTTTCCTCTAATCGAATAAATATCAACCCGGATCTTTAATCCAAAACCCCCAAACCAATTAGAAAATTGATACAAGATTATCAGACGGAAACTCGGAACCAACTGCCAACTATTCAGAAGGACAAATTAAATCCAGATGAACCATGGATGCTAAAAAGACCAATGATTGACTTCAGCCTGTCAAAAATGAAGAAAAACGATATTCGAGACAACCAATGGAATCAGCCCTACATGAAAATAGAAAACAAATACAACGATGAAACACTTGTCTTCACCGACGGATCTGAAGCAGCAACTGGAGCAGGTTGCTCCATTTATTCATGCTCACGAAAACTTTTCTTCGGTCTCCCAAAACAATACAGTGTCTTCTCAGCCAAAATGTTTGCACTAATTAAAGCGTACGATTCATGCCACGAAAATATCAAAGGAAATGAACAAGCAGACTTATTAGTCAAATACGCTACATTCCTACCAATTAAAGGAGAAAACTCTAAACTACCGTTGGCTGATGCTAAAACCATCGTCAAGCGAATAGTCGCTCAGCATCGAAAGACACGTCAAGGAAAGAAACAAAATAACGACTTCCCAGTCTCCAGAATGAATTTGGATTACCCAAAATGAAAAACCCTCAACCGAAGAGAACGAGCTGCTCTCACAAGACTTCGAATCGAATACATCAAGTTGACACATGAACACCTCATCAAAAAACGGAACCCCTGTTTTGTGATCAGTGCCATGTTCCAATCAATGTTAAGCACATTATTATTGAGTGTACTATGTTCAATGATATCCGAACCAGATGAGAATTACCTAATTCACTTCCAGAAATTCTCGGACAACCCACACAGTTCGAAAAGACAATCTAATGTCTTAAAGAAACGAACTTGTTTTCCCAATTTTAGAAAATCAATCAAGTGTAACATTACACTCCATTATTTTCTTTTGATACTTTATAATTTAATGACTAATTTTATTTCTATCAGTAAAGTGCATTCTTTGTTGAACTAATTGGTCTTATCTTTCATTGTTAATAACCTTGCTTCAGACGCGACCCTAAATAAACCTGATGGAATAAATATTTCGTTAATCGTCAATTTTTTATTTCCATATGTTACAAAATTTGGATCTGGCGACGAGGCACTGAATGGGAGTATTGGTTTTAAAACTTTTTCAAATATGAATTCTCAATTAAGAATTGTATATTGTACATTTGGAAGTAAAATTCCAGATTCATATTAATTTTATATGTAAGGAGCTGTAACCAGCGGGTTACAGATAAGCGCCTATAGCTAGGCAAAACGCCGTGCCTCTCAGAAAATACATTAAAGTATTGCATCACTTGGGAGCACGAGCACGAGCGCAGACTCCGCAGCGTCCCACTATAGCAAGCTCGCGGATAGTGGGAGGTGAAAGTGTAACACGTTCCATGGAATGGGTCGCGCGGCCCAAAACAGGCAGTTGAGATCTTGGGGAGCAATCACGTTGATCTCTTGGCGAGTAACTTCGGAGTAGCGGAGTGATTTATCCTCCTTCCTGGTCCCATGAATTTCTCCAGGGTGGAAAGTAGTAACGTTTCAGGGATAAACTCCTGACGCATCAATATTTTCCCGAAAAAGGAAAATTCCTTTGGGAGCGGACGAAGATTTATCTTCCAATCCGGTTCATGAAAGGCTCATATTTCTTAAGAGATCCTGCGATTTTACTAAATGAGATTTTAAAACTTGGGTTTTCTCAAGGCGAATCAATTAAACAATATTACTTCTATTTTCGACTCGTGGCTCTTGTCAATTCATGACAAGATATTGTAATCAATCTGAAAATCATATTATCCTAACAGACGAGCAGAGCCATTCGGACTTAGCTTCTTATAAGCCGACGGGAGTTTACTTTCTCATCTGGTTGAGAAAGCGGTCAAGTGCAAATGTCAGATGCAAATGTCAGAAAATATCTCCTCCTTTATAAAAACATTTATGAACCTAAAATAAGGTCCCTTATCAGGGAAACACTTTAAAAAACTGTAAGAACTTGTCATGAGAAATTCTCTCTTTTTTCCTTAGTTGCCATCCTCGTCTCTCTCTAGACAGGGAAGCCCGCACACCTGTAGTCTAAGAGCGTCTCGACTCAGGCCTCTATTAAACGTTTTAAGAAGCGTCCCCGGGACCCCTCCTTTTCACCTGTCATAGGGTTCTATTGGAGAACCGTGAATCCTCAATCATTGAAGAATACAATCATAAACTTATAATCTATGCCTTATTGTAGGTTGCATAAATGAAATTATTGAAATAGATTTAGGACAAGCGTCATTGCGCAAGAGTATCAGAACAGTCTTAGTATCTTTTTGCTCTGCGAATACCCTCACTAGGATATAAACTACACATACAATAAAGGCGATAGCCTATTCAAAATAAATTTTGAAATCCAGAAGGGCAAGTTTGTAGAGAAAAGAAGCCATTAGCCTATTTGGAAAATTGTACTAGAATTTTTTATTTCAAATTAAAGAGTTTTAGTCTCCGATTAAAAATAAGGATAAAAAATAATAATATAAAAGAAAGATAAGTGACTGCAGAATATTTCTGCATTACCAGAAAAATTGAAATAAAAAAAATCTATGGGACATAAGAGTAGAGAGATAAAAAAAATATATAGACTATTTTTGATAACGTTAGACAGCGACGGCGTATATTGTGCGATCGTACGTTTATTTACTTGGTGCATAAACCAAGATACGGTTAGATTTTATAAAGCGAATTTTCATTCATTTTTGAGATTAGAAATGAAATCAGCTTAGATGGCAGGAAATCACATGTAAGAATAGAATAGAGTAGAGATTTCTGAATAAAAACTCGTATATAAAGATAGGATCTTATTCTTTCTCCATGCGAAACCCATTTCATTAACAGTTTCTTCAATTAACAATTAAAATAACCGTAAGGTAATAGATTGAATTTATTTCAGTTGACCAGCAAAATCGCTAGAGTTACAGGGCATATCGGACAGTCTCAAGGTGCAAAGAATATAATGTCGACATTCATTGGTTCTCGACACGAGTAGAGATAACGATAGAAAACTCAAGACTAATTTCTGAAGAAGCTCGTGTAGGGCGACTGGTTTTATAGATCATTTACAATTCAGTGGAAGGCCAAAGATACTTCATCTCTCTGTCTTTCATATCCGCTACATTAATTAATCACAGAACACTTATATATATTTGAGTGTATTACACTTTGTTTTTCACCTCGACTAAATTGTATAGATAACAGAGTATCTTTCTTGCAAAAAGAAAATACTGAACTCCAATAAAATTATTTGAGTTTATGACTGATGCATTGTCACGAAGGCATAAAAAAGTTCTATTCAGTCAAGTTTTTTTTACTCAGAGACAATTTATTCAAATCAAAGAAAAATTTATATTGATTCTCAGCAAAGGAAAAGTTCCTTTGATTCGAAGAAATATTTTCCTTCTACGCAATAATTACTTTCTTCAAATCTAAATGTTATGTATTCTTCAATTGGAATAATTTATGAAAACTGTGAAAACTTTGTACACGGTAAAAATAACTGTAAGTATTCCTGGTAAAACTTTCGGCAAGGAATTTCCGGATTAGTTTGTGTACGATTTTTTAAAAGATTTTTGCAAGATTTGCATCTGAAGCTTTCCACTTCTCTCAGAAGCGGATATGAATTTTTAACACAAAAAGACGAATCTTTAGCAACAAAAAAATAAATTTTTATCCAAATAGTTGCATTAACAACCAAATAGGTGAACTTTCAAACAGAAGAGACGATTTTTCAACAAAATAGTTGAAATTTTCGACCAAAAAAGGTCTCTCTCGCCAAATAGTTGAATTTTCAGCAATATAGTTAAATTTTTATCAAAATAGTTGAATTTTCAACTGAATAGTTGAAATTTTCAACCACAGATGTGAATGTTGAAAAAGTAAATTTTTAAGAAAGTAGTTCAACTCTCAACCAAGTAGTTAAATTTTCATCCAAAAATATTAATGCTCTACAAAAAGAGAAGAACTTTCAACAGAATACATTAATTTTCAATAAAGCTGTTGAACTTTGAGGCCAAAATGACAAATTATCTACAAAACAGTTAAATTTTCGACCCAAATATAAGATTTTTCAACAAATAAGGTAATTTTCTACTTATTGCATAAATTTTTGAATAAATAGTTTAATTTTTAACCAAAAAGTTGAATTCTATACGAAAATATGTGGATTTAAAATAAAAAATATGAATTTTCAAAAAATAAGTCAATCTACAACCAATCAGTTGATTGTTTGACTAAAATGATGAACCTTCAAACAAAAAAAGTGAATGTTTTACAGAGCAGTTTAACTTTGAGCCAAGTAGTTAATTTTTTAACCAAAAGACATGAATTCTCAACGAAACATGTAATAGTTGATATTTCATAAAACAAGATTTTGATTTGAAATGAAATATAGTTGAATCCATCCAAAATGAAAGAATGTTTAACAAAATAGTTGGATCCTCAACCAAAGCAGCTTAATTTTCAACCAAGCATTTGCATTTTTAACCAAAAAGATTGAATTTCCCACCAAGAAGATTGACTTTCTCTGAAAAGACGAATTTTCAACAAAATACATGAATTTGTAAGCAAATAGATAAATTTTCAGCTAATAAAGATAAATTCCAATTAAAAATATGCATTTATAATTCAAAATGGAATAGTTACACTTTTAGTTAGGAAAATTAATGAGCAACGAAAAAGAAACGAATTTTCAACAACAGAGTAGAATTTTTAACCAAAGAGATGAAAATATAATTAAAATGATGAATCTTTAACAAAACAATGAATTTTCAACAAAAGAGTTTCACATTTAACCAGAAAGTTGAACTTTCGATAAAAAAGATGACTTTTTAACAAAATAGTTGCATTTTTTTATCAAAAAAGGTAAAATTTCTACCAACAGAGATAAATTTTCAAAAAAAAGACGAATTTTCAAAAAAAGAGTGGAATTTTCAACCCGGAAATATAAATCCTCAACCACGGAGATTAATTTTCTATAAAAATGTTGAATTTCCAATAAAATATTAAATTTTAAATAAAATATTAAATTTTATAAAATATCAAATTTTTAACCAAGGAGATAAATTTTCAACAAAAGAGATGAACCTTTGACCAAAACATGAATTTTAAACAAAATACATAAATTTTCAATGAAATAGTTCAATTTTCAACTAAATGAGATCAATTTTCAACCAAAAAAACGAATTTTTAAGAAAAATGTAATATTTTCAACCACAAATAGAAATATTGAATTTCAAGTTGAATAATAAATCTTCCCAGAAAAAAAAGATTTTTTAACAAAGTAGTTCCACTTTCAATCAAGTAGTTGAACTTTTGACCAAACACGATGAATTCCCAACGAAAAATGTAATGGTTGAGTTCCAACTAAAAAATTTTAATTCAAAATCAAAAACAGTTAAATTTTGGGAGAAAAGACATCAATTTTTAACCAAATATGTAGTTTAATTATTAATTGAAGAAGATAAATTTTCAACCTAAAATCGAATAGCTGAATTTTCAGATTTAAAAATTAGTTTTCTACCAAAAAAATAAATTTTCAACAAACCAGTTAAATTTTCAACCAAAAAGAACAATTTTCAGCCTAAATGTGAATCTTCGACCAAAAAAATGAATTTTTAACAAAATAGTTGAACTTTCAACCAAGTTTTTGAATTTGCAAGCAAAAGAGATAAATTATCAACGAAAAATGTATTAGTTTATTTTTCATCTAAATACGATTTTAATTAAAAAACAGTTGTATTAAACTAAAAAAGAAGAGTTTTCAACCAAATGGTTAAATCTCAAATAAAACACTGATAAATTTTTAATCAAACAGCTTCATTTTTAACGCATACAAATTAATTTCCTACTAAAAAAGAAGGATTTTCAAGGAAGTACATACATTTTCAACCAGATAGTTGGATTTTCAACTAAAATAGATAATTTTTCACGAAAGAACGGAATAGTTAAATTTTCAGTTGAAAAAATTTTTGTGCAACAAAAAACGCGAACTTTCTACAAAGCAGTTGAATATTCAACCAAAGAGATGAATGTTCAACCTTAGTCCGTTTTCCATTTCCATATGTTACAAGATTCGAATCTGGCAACGTGGCACTAAAAGAATACAATTTTCTAATTATATATTTTATATTGTTCTAGGGTCACGGTTTATTGTTCACATTTTGAGAATACCTGATATGTCTCATCAATATTAATATTATATTATATTATGTAAGGTACACTCACTTGCAAAATTCAGCAAAGCCAAGCAGGCAAAGAATATGATGCCGACCTTCATTATTTCTCGATACGAGAACGGATAACGATAGAGAACTCAAGACCAACTTCTGAAGTAGTTCGTGAAGGGCGACTGGTTTTATAGATTATTTACAATTGAGTGGAGGGACGAAGATTCTTTATTGTCACGTTGTCACAAAGGCACACAAAAATTCTGCTGAGTCAAGGTTTTTCACTCAGAAATAATTTATTTGAATCAAAGAAAAATATATATTGGTTCTCAGCGATAGAAAAGTTCCTTCGATTTGGAGAAATATTTTTGTTTGTCTTTGTTTGGTGCAAAGAAGTGTTTTGTTATTTTGAGAAATATTTGAATCTGAATATGATTTATTCTATAATAAAACTAATTTATTCCTCTAAAAACTGTTTGCCTAGGAAACAGTCTTGAGAGTTGGAAAGGGTGGCAGTGGGCATAAAAATAGTACTTTCGTGAGGAAAATGATAGAATTTTTGTACGCTGGAAAAATCACTGTTATCAATTCTGGTAAAAGTTTCGAAAAGGAATTTTCGGATTAGTTTATGTACGATTTTCTCTCAGATTTTTTCCGAGATCTACATCTGAAGATCTCCGTTTCTATCAGAAAATTTTACTGATTTCGACCGCGAATTTCAAGTTAGTACAAGTGGCTTGTAAATCAATCATAGATGAAATTAACAAACTTTTTGCTTGAAATGTAAGATTGATTTTTTATCATATTTTTGTTTATATAGCTTCGGAAAAAAACTCTTTGTCAGATATTTCTACAAGGGAAGTAGATAAGCACTTAGGGGCCGTCCGTAAACTTTGTTACCAATTTCGGGCTTTTTTTCGAGGCAAAAGTCTCATTCTTGGCTCCTGAGAGTGAAGTAGCCTGTTTTGTGAATTAGAAGCTTCGGTAATGAATCAAGAATAATCGAAAATATCAAAATATCTAATGTTACGACCCAAAATACTCACAAAACAGGGGAAATGGGGTCATTTTCTTTAAAAATAATGAAATAATAGGAGACTAAATTCTTTTAAATAAATTTAAATGCAGATACCACGTTGAATTCAATATAAAACGCTATAAATTCCTATGATTTCAAGTCGAAGTATAATCCATTTCGTCCGAAAGGATAGGAATTTTCAACCCACAAATATGAATCTTCAAAGAACGACAACAAATTCTAACTAAACAGTTGCATTAACAACCAACTAGTTGCACTTTCAAGCAAAAAATACGAATCTTCAACAAAACAGTTGAATGTTTGACCAATAACAGATGACTTTAACAAAATAATTGAATTTTCAACAAAATAATTGAATTTTTAATTAAAAGACAAATTATTCAGAAGGCAGTTGAATTTTGAACAGAGAAGTGCACTTTCAACAAAGAAATATGAATTTTCAATTCAAAAAGACGAATCTTAAACAGCAGAAATTTTTTTCAGCTAAATAGTTGTACTAACAACCAAATAGTTGAATTTTCGAGAAAAAGAGACGATTTTTCAACAGAATAGTTGAATTTTCGACCAAAAGGGGTGACTTCAACCAAATAGTTGAATTTTAACCAAAATGATTAAATTTTTAACAAAATAGTTGAATGCTCAACCAAATAGTTGAAAATTTCAACTGAAAAAACATAAGTTTTGAGCGAAAAGTGGAATAGTTAAATTTGTAGATAAAAAATTTATTTTTATCCAAACAAAAAGCAAATTTTCAACAAAATAGTTAAATTTTCAACCAAGAAGATTGATGTGCTACCAAAAGTGACGAATTTATAATGAAATACATTAATTTTTAACAAAATTGTCGAACTTTGTGGCCAAGAAGACAAATTATCTACAAAACAGATGAATCTT
>JAUMHM010111760.1:0-21317 GCA_032362435.1 Melikaiella ostensackeni | reverse complement strand
TTGGTTTTCAGAAATCCAACGAAGTATTCTTCGTTGTCCCAACGAAGTACTTCGTTGCTCCAAGGAAGTATTTTTTTGCGTGTGAAGCCACTCTTGTTATTAACAAATAGCTGAAAATTGCAAACATTTTTTGACACTTTCGGGTGGATTGTTTATCACAAATGAGAGATAGCGTAAATATGTGTATAATATGATTTTCAGAAGATGTTTCGAATAAGCCCTTACTGAATATTCTACGACTAATATTTTATGAAATATGAATTTGTTAATTAAGGGTGCGCCTTCTCTGAGTGAGCGTGGAATGTAATGAATTCTCATTGTTATAGAAAAAAATATATTCACTTTCTCTTTATAGATCCATAAATTGAAAAGTCAGCTGATTATGTAAGGATTTTTTTTTGGTATCGAGAAGCCAAAAATGGCAAAATGGTGTGTGAATGGATTTTTTTTCCTCAACAATAATATTTTTAAAAGTTACACTTTTAGTGAGTTCTCATTCGGCGAATCTGAAAAGGGATAGTGCTTTTTCAAGAGAGCGTCTTTGTTGGATTTTGAAACCAAAATTCCAATTTTCAGCAACAAATTATTATGAACAATAATTTTTTCCCATACTTACACTGCCCCATAAAATCTGAAAAAAAAAATAGAAAATAACCAAGGGTCAACAAATACGTCGATCGTAAACTATTAGCCGCAAAGTGTTTGAATAGCGATTGTTTTAAGGATTTTTGTACGCCCTACAAATCGTGTTCTGTGCACTTTTTACCTATTTCTTAGCCAAGAGCAATCATCCAAACAGGCGTTCCAATTTTCACTTTATTGTTAATTTATAATGTACGCAATACCTCGACAGAGCTCAGTATTTCTTTAAATCGTTCACCTAAACAAACAAAAATTGCTGTACATATTTTGTTAAAGCAAGAGGTTTTTTTCATCTAATTTGACCGGGCTACACGTTTTTAACAATGAAAATTTTGTGCAATTTTGTGCATGGTACAAATCGACAGCACTTTGCTAGCACGAAATTTCTACGCTAAAGAAAATTCGATTTGAATGATAGTTTTAGTTTTTTGGTGTGGCAGTGCTAGCTTCACGTGAAGCTGGCATTACTACCGATCCTCAAAAGTACGCCAAATTCGGTGTAGTTTTGAGTTTCAACATTTTTGAGAAACGAAAAAAAATGAAGGCACAATACAAATTTTGATTGTTCAGAATGAGATGCAATGAATTTCACAGCAATGGTTTCCTGTGTTTTCCAATTTTTTCGTTTGTGGTCTGGAAAGAAAAGACATAATTAAATCAATAATCTGTAATTCAAATCAAAATAAAGAATAGCTCTATCGGTTGGCCCAGTGAGTCTAGAGAGGAAGGTTGTTGGATAGTTACTCTCGTATACTGACCACAGTGATGAGAAAAAAATTCAGGTTGGTCTTTGCCTTCCCGTGAGAATGCCTAGTTCCATTAAATTGTTATCAGAAACATGTTTTCTTCAAAGAAATGTTGAGTTCAAAACTTCAAGGTTAAATACGGAATAAGAATCTCCTTTTACTGTATTTTCATATCACCTAGATAAGATTTTCAATCCTTGCTAAGACTTTTAATAAAGATAATAACTTCAACACTTGTTCGCTGTCAATGATTGACAGATGCTGTTTCATCAAATTAGTCATGATCACTCTTATGTAAGTGATCTCAATGTTTCGAAGAACGAACAAGAGAAATTGTTACATAATCATCAGATCACAACTCATCATTGACTATTTGTTCACCTCCGCTCATCATTATGAAAGTACGCTTATAGTTATTTCAAGGGACTAAATTTTTATTAACATAAAATCGACTAAATATTATTACTAATTCCGAAAAATAAATTTAAATGAGCTCATAATTACGAATTCAGGAAAATGTGGATTATAAGAGATGCAATGAATTCTTCATTTTTCAGATAGAGATTCATACAAGAATTTAACATTTGTCTCTGAAAACTTGGTTCGAAGTTTTCAGAAGTGGGAACTTTCCTTCTCAACGGTTTCCGCGGAAATCATCGTAATTCATGTACTCTACTACGGCACCACCAAAATTCATTTTATTAGCATATTCAGGCACCTCCTTCATGTATCTGAAAATGAAAATAAAATTCAAAAATTCTTATGGTCATTGAAATACGAACTTGAAAAAATTTTTCATCAAAGACTCACTCAACGTCATCATAGGCAATAATTTGATTCACATTGTGCAAATATGGTACTAGCTGTTCTTCGTCGTACGCACGCTTCCATTCTGGATTTCTTAGTAGCTGACGGACATGGTAATATGCTTTCATATAAACAGTTTCTCCTATGTCTCCTACATCATCGAATGGTGCGCCCCTACTTATTTGTTTTGGATTAGTCAAGGTATAGTTATGTTCGTGAGAAGCCATTCCTAGTATTAGCTCCCTTGGTGGAACACCTTGCGGAAGAAAGAATTTCACAACATAATCCTGAGAAAAGATTTGGTTCTAAAAATCGAGCTACCTTTAAATGCACACTCGACAATTGACACTTTGTACTTTTCTCAAAGCATGTGAATAAAATAAAATTTGCAACATTTTCTTCGACATTTGTGCAGTGTTCAGCGAAATTCACCGCTTTCAAATCGTGGGTACAAATTGATTTATTCTGCACGTCATACTATTTATGCACGTGACAGGCGCATCTAATTTCGGTAAATGTGAAAAGTGCGGTTAACTTCCGATTTGCATTTGAGAGGTTAAGTACAATTTTTCAAATCAAAATTCGAAAACTACAGTTTCCATTTTCTATATTCAAGTTTTTATTTCTGCTTTACTTTCTCAAAATTTTTTCCAAGTTTACTTCAAATTTCACTGTCGACTTCGCATTTTTCAAAATCAGATTATATGACTTGAGTACGAGTTTTATGATTTGAAATTCAAAAATGAGTATTTTATTTTACGCTTTTGAGTTTTGAATTATTTTTTGACTTTAAGAGTTTTTTTTAAGTTTTGTACAAATTTCCCAATCGTGTTGGAAATAAATCAAATTCTTAACATTTACGCTCCAAATAATCGGACAAACCATGTTGTCTACCCGAATGCCTTAAAGTAATAATTTGATTCAATTAACGAATATTCCTTGAATTATCAGATTATTCTAAGCATAAGTCTTTAAATACAACGAAGTATCATACAAGTGCTGTGACTCATTCAACGTATTCTTTATTGTAAATAGTTCAAAGTTTATGTTTATTCCATTCCAGTATTTCATGTTCGAAATTAATATACACAAAAAGAGTCTAAGTGAGATGGAATGCAATAAAAAATTTGAATTATAAACGCGAACTTCCTTCTTAACTTAACTTAGCCTTAGGTTAGAAAAAGTTGCTCATCAGTTCTTTTACATGTTTTCTTCGTCATTTCCTAAAACTTTTGTTGTATTTCCCTTTGTTATCGATGTCTAGAATTAATTATAGCGGCACTTCCGCGGCGGCGAAGCCACCGCCACAGGGCACAGCCAGTACAATAATAATAATAATTATTTGAATCCACATATTTCTGATTTCTATTTGAAGCCTCGGCAGTTTTGTTTAAATCTGTTCTTAGACATATATACTTACTACGATATAGAACAAAAAATTCTTGGGTATGAACCTGTTATTATATTACAGTATAAACATACTTTCGAATAGAATAATTTGGATTGATCCAACGTTATCTATGCTGATAATTTAATTACAATTTATAGAAAATGAAATTAATAAATACTTTTTCAAATTTTGGCAATGACAGAACATGCAAAAAATCGTAAATTCTGAACATTTACCTAGACTCTCAGTGACAGATTTGACATTATTTACTCAACTCTATAATACATATTTGTTTCTTACAACCATACGTCATGAGAAAACGATATAAGAGTGTTAAAGTCCAAAATTAAAGAACTGGACGTAGATGATTTTATGGAAAAAAACGATATAATTATGCGGACATCTAAATGCTTATTGTTGAACTTTAATACAATATAAAATTGTATTATTAATTCCATCATTTATTGTGCTCGTTAGAACTGTTTCAATCAACTTAGAGAAACAAATTTTGAAAAAAAGCGATATTCTTTTGTTTATGTTTTTATTCTGGAATTTGATAGACGTTTTAGTCAAAAATGAATGCTGGTTGGATACCTATAACTTGTATATATTAGGGACATCCATAAAAAAACCATAATAATAATATTGCACCTTTAAAGCTTGTATTGTATCAAGAATAATTACATTTTCACTTTATTTCCTCACAAAAAAAATCTACATAAAAATATTGGTATAGAATTTAGATAATAAGAATAAGATAATAAGAAACATGTGTCTATGTGTACCGATTTTCTCAGCAGCCTAGCTTTATTCTGACAGTTTTTACTTTTTACCAGAAATTTTTGTGATATCTGAAATCAGGACGCCTAGCCCCAGCCTTCAAATGATGACGTTATTTTTCTTCTTTGATACTCTTCTTTAAATTTTAAATAGATTTTTCTCACTTCGGATAAAGTACTGACTAAAAATTATAAGAAAATTAATTCAATCTCATTATCTTAAACAACGAAATTACTTCTTTAAATCAATTAACGCTTCCTTAATGTACTCACTAAATCTTAATTAATGAAATTTTCCTAATTACTAGTGAAATCCTACTAAATTCAATAAGAAAAATGTGAGCCACTAAATATTAGTAGAAAATTATTAATTCGCTACTGGAAAGCTACTTATTGCTTTGTGAAAATAAATATGAATCAATTGAGGGATGTATACATTAATTTTAAAAAAGCTATATAAATAGGAAACATGAAAAATAGTAAACTTCAATAAAAGAACGTGACTGTGTAACATTTTCATCTTTATTGAAAGAATGAGAAGGCGATGTTCTGAAACTTGTAAATAGGCTACGTAACCTCCACCAAAATAAAGTATTTACAAGGTGCTGCCTTCAAATGGAAAAACAGCATTATTTACTGCCTTGATCTTGAAGTTACTAAGGAAGTAGTCAATGTCAGGTTGAGATACGAAAATCGCATTGTAAGGATTTTTATCATATGTCAAGAAAGACAACTATACGAAGTACATCAAATTTGAAAACCTACTATTCTTTGTGACGTATGTAATACTTACTCAAATAAGTAATTATTTATTTTTTTCATTATTAATTTTTCTATTATTTAAATGGTGTAGTGACTGGAATTTCCTCTTTAGTGATTTCAGATCAAAATTTGGATCCAAGATTGCAACCAACCTTTTGAAAAATGCAATAAATAACCAGATTTTCATGAAAGTAGGCACCAGGGGATTTTTGGATTCCTAAAAACAAATTTTTAGTGAAAATTAAAAAATTCGACATTTTAAACCAAAATCCTTCGAGAACCGGAACCTTTCGAGTAACACGAAACGAACAAAACTTCTGAATAACTTTGTCAAGTTTGTAAAAGAACACAAATGTTGAGGACTTACTAATTTGGTCTTTTTTATTTTCAACTTTACCAAGAATTGAGGAAAGATAGTCCCCACTTATCCATTGTCACCAGATTATTATTTTTCACAATTCAGACATAAGTTCAAAATAAAAGAAAAAGAATGTAATTGTTAAAATCAGTAATTCAAAACTTTTTTTATTTTTATGTACGACCCTATGGCATTTTTATCTCTTTGCGGAGTATTTTTACAACAGAAATTACATTTCTTCATATAAAAAGAAGAAAAGTTATGCTGATTTAATAAGATAACTTGTGCATAATTTTATGCGCATCCAAGACTTTTATAATAGTGTACGAAAATTGAGAGAATTTCCTCTTTATATTTTCGAAAGAGAATGACATAAGAGAGTTTTTATTATATCTGCAGATGACATGGCTCACATCAAATGTGTACAAATAACCACTTACAAATTCAGAATTGTGTAACGCGTGAAGTTGTATAGCCAGAAGATAGAGCATAGATACTTAGATTTAGATTTGAGCTTCAAAAAATTATTTTTTTTTACTTATAGGTATTACGAGTATTATAATAATATTTAGTCATGATTGAAAACTCAAATATTTCTTGAAAATAAATTTACGTATAAAATAGAATTTTTGCTTTATTTTTCATTTCTTCACTATGATCAGTCAGATAACCCAACAAATTTAATTAATAATAATATCTTTAAAGAAATTTCGCTTAAATTATTTATAGTTGACATATCTTAGCAGTAACTATCGATAAAATCGCGAATTGCTAATTGCATGCACTAAATAAAGCATATTTTAAAAGTATGATGAATCAATAATTATTCATTAGCAAATAGGTTGAGCTAATGTATAAGAACGAAGCTCTAATACTTGTTTTTCATACACATCTAGAAAGAGTCACATACAACATATGTAATATTTACCGAATTATGTAGAAACTCTGCATAATTCGATTTTCATTTTTATGGTCTTGACGAGGATGAGAAATCTTGTCTGGGTGAAGTGAAGATATAGTAAAACGAGAATATAATTCCATATTCAATTTTAAAGTTTCCAAACTCAATACTTCTCAAAAAAAAGCATTTTTCTGATAATTTAATGGTAATAATAATTTTTATAGGAAGACGACGGAAAAAATACAATTTTTTGTTCATCACTGAGATCAATATATGAAAGTAACTATCCATTTTCTTTATTCAACCTTTTTTTTAGGAACATTCATGACCACTGTTTCACGGTTTCATGGACATTAAGTATATTAATTGAATTCAAGTTAGTTGAAAAAATTCGTGCAAATTCAAAATATGAATTCAACAACATATTGTTACGCATTTTCATTCTTCTGTTAGCTCTCATGTGGAAAATTTTTTTTTATCTTCAACTTTTCTTACCTAGATACAGATGTTGGACGAAAATTGAAACTATCATTCCAATCCCACAACCGCAGTTCTACTTGTTAACAGTAACCTCCAATCTTCTAAAAAATTCCATAAATATAAAAAAATCGGTATCTCGAAAACAAGTCAAGAAATGGATTTAAAATTTTCAGATTCGTTTTCCTCGCAAAAATCCTATTGGTATCCGCATTAGAAATTTGTCGCCCCGGAAACAGTGATCTTGCCACAAATGTTTTGAAGTCAAAAATTAAAAAGTTGGGACAAATTACAGTTTAGAAAGTTGGTAATAATACTCATAAATTACTATGAAAGAGTTGCTATATTTTGTGAATGAAAACGAAAGTTTGGAATTTTCATCATTGGTGAATTTCTTTATACTCATGTAATTTATGCTTTCTATGGTGTTCTTGACAACGGTAACATTGAAATTTTGGATCCAGATCATGAGTCACAAAGTAATGGATTTAGAAAATTCAGAAAAATTCAAAACAAAAAACTGCTAGTGAAAATCTTAATATGGACCCAGGAATCTGTATTTCTCCTTTTTCCAATTGAGAAATACTATAAACTCTGTTCTAAAATGCGTTCCATTTGGTAGAATCAAATAAATCCATGTAAAGAAAGCTCGTTGAGAATCTCTTGAATCTTGTTGGAAAAAAAATTCCAAAGGTTTTGATCGCGACTGGAAATATCCAGCTGAACGTGATGGAGTTCTTGCTGATAAGGAGAATGTCGTTCTACTCTTGCAGGAACTAAGACAAAATCACAGCAATTTCTGTTATAACTTGGATGAAATATTCTTTGCACACATTGTATATGAATACAATTCATTATATTTTCTAAAATGACAAAAATCGAAAAAAGGGAAGGTTGCCTTTTTCGCCAAGTAAACATTTTTGTGAACGGCTAGAAGAATTTTTGAAATGAGAGTGAAATCAAGACAAATAATTGTAAAAAATGACCAAAAGAAACATAAGATTCGGTTCTACTTAAAAAAGATTTCGAGATACGTTTTCATTTGTTTAAAATTCAAGTTATTAATTTTTTGCAAGATTGTTTTCATTACTCTCATATAATGAATTAATGTAATTCCTCTTTTAGTTATTTCCCAAAATTACTTTCCCAGCTTGACCAAATTTTTGCATCGTAGACTTCCTTGAAGGGATTATTTTTTCACGAACGATCCTAGAGATAAAGGTATTGTATCTAAATCACACATAGAAGTAATTATTTCTTAACAAAGTTTCTAGTCACGCCGTAAATATTTGGTCTATGCTGGCCGAATTTCGCTAAACCTTGACACAGCAATTTCTTCATAGGGAACGACACACGTGTTGACTGTTGACAATACTTAGTGCTTCGTGAATTATCTTCCTCAAAATCAAAGAATAATGTTTGTATGGAAATAGAGCTTAACATGTTTTCAAGAAGTGACAGCAAATGAAATAATAAAAAATTTCTAATTAAATCATGTTGAGTGACAAATATATAAAACTGGGGCTATAATAATATGCACGAACTACGAATATTTACATCATTACGTAATTACTGATTGTGAGATGGACTTAATTTTTATTTCTACGCCTTGAAATGTTTCTAGATGAAATATCTCGCCTGAGTAACTCTGATATTTGAGAAATAGAATTTCACTCGAGAATATTCGATACTTGTGTCAAATGATGCTTTATCATGCGATACTCTTATAATAAGAAAAAACAACGCAATTATGAACTTGATGAAACTGACGCAATGCTCACATTTTCAAAGAATATTTTTTCTGTAGTCAGCTGATGTTCCGTAATTTTAATTAGGCATTTGTGCAAAAAATTATAACTCCAAATGCAAGTTGTACTGACCTACAGCTTTCTTCTGCAAAAAACAATTATGAATTGGTGTACACGTATTTTAAAAAATTATTGGATTTATTCGCAGCATGGTATCTAAAAATATTTAATTGAAATACGATTTTTCATGGAAAATAATTTAAACTTTGGATTATTTCAATAATTGTTGTGTGAAAAATATGTTTAAAAATGCGAGCTACGAAAAAAATAATTGCACCATTCGATTCTGCGGGAAAATTTACATAGAATCCATTCGTTAGACAACTTTTTTCCCAAAACTGTTTTTTATGTAGCATGAATAAATAATTACATCTTACGAAACCCGCTCACGCATTGAATTATACTACATAACAAAAGTCGAGAAAGAAATTGCCCAACACATGGACATCATGTAATTTTTTGCGTAGAATCGTCGAATGATGCTATAAGTTTTTTTCGTGATTTACATTTTCAAACAAATCGTTCAAACAAAAATTGTTTAGTCAACCAAAATTTCGAATTGTTTATCATGAAAAATCATCTTTTAATGAAATTTTCTCATTCTAACATTAACTTTTCTACTATGTCAACTGGTCTGCTTATGTGACTTAATAGGTTCAAAAATTGCTCATACTTATAAGTTGTTTACAAATTTTTCAATTATAACGATTTTTCGTTTTTTACACCTTTCTAATGATAAATTACGACAAACACAAGACAAAATAATTCTTTTTCTACAACATAAACTGATACACTAAATAATTTGTTTTAAGAAATTATTCATAACATTTAACTTGTACATTACATCAATTGTTCATATCCTTCAAGTATATCTGCATCAATTCTAATCAATGGCAAGTTTATTTAGGCAATTTTCTTTTGATAAAGAATCATATTCCTAAAATTTCTCATTTTGTCGTTATACAGTGATGCCAAGCCGAATGTTTATGAACACATTTTATATTTGCCTTTTCAAGTCTAAGTCAATTATTTAATACAAATATGCATTTTTCTTCTATGATGATTGAGGAAAACCCGAAGACAAAGTTTTAACGCTCTTATTGTTAAGAAGAGTTTGTGCTGGAAACTTATTAAGTACCAACAATTTCAACTGAAACATTGCCGTTTCAGAGCATACTGCTTAGAAATTTGAAAATCAAGGACATTTCAATAAAAAATGCCGCGAATTCTAAAAATCACGTTACGTAATCGCATTATGCAATTTCCTGCGAATTTTGACCCCCCCCTCCAACCCTATGTAATGAGGTTTTCCGACTTTTTCTTATTTTTCTGTCATTGTGTAACACTAGGCTAAACTGAGTTGCGTCATACTTGAACGGCCTTCAAAATATGTGATATCCGCAAAATAAACTTAGTTTGTTTTCAGAATCTGAGAATAAGAAGTATAAACATCTAAATTTATCATTTCCAACTGCGTCATTACCTTACTATGGCCTTGTTTGCCAAAGATATGAAAAATTCGGCTGTAATGATATCGTTGCATATTAAGTGTTTTCGTAGATATAAGCGAAAGTATAAAGACTCCTGCACGCTTGAAAAAAGTATTGTATGTTTTTGAAATTTTTCTAGAACGTTTCGAAGAAATAAAGGTATGTATAATTAGTGTCAGTTACACTAAGATCATCTTATAAATAACATTCAAGATTTTTAAATTTTATAAACTTGTAAGATATTTCTAACCTAACTCTATTTAATAGGCTTATTATTCTAAAATATAATTATTTTTGCAAAGAATTAATGAAATTGATATAAATTCAATTGCCATATAACAAATCAAAACTCGTGGTGGCTAATCGTCGCCAAGTACACAAAAAAATATCTACCAAGAATCCTTATCTGAAATAATCATGTATTTATTTATTAAAAAATTTAACGTATTTGGTGTAAAAAATAAAAATACAGAGATGACAAAAATGGTAAAATTTCAAAAACTATTCAAGATATCAAAAATTCTTGCAGCATGTATCAAGAACATGTTGCTACAGACCTCTTATTGAAAACTGATGCAAATCGGTTGAACAGATTAAGCTGCTAAGGTGGGCGCAGTTCAAGAGTTTAATTTTTTTACAATAATTCAACAATCATGAATTTTTCATCCAAACTTTTTGCCTGATATTTAACCTAGAAATCTATAACAACGTGTATTCGATACGTGTTTCAGAAAAATTCGATATGCTTATTGACTTAAAACTTTTATTGATCATGTTTTACGTTAAAATATCAACTTTTTTACCTGAGCTCACCACTACATCCTAATCTATTGAATCGATTGATTCCAAATTTCAACGAGAAGTCAGTAGCAAAAGATTATCGATACATGTTGCAAAAATGTTCGTTATTTTGAATAGTTTTGGAAATTTTACGTATTAGGTGTGAAAAATGACAAAAATACCACCTTTTCCATTGTAAACTTAAAAAAGTACGAAGAAAGAAAGTAATTTGGAAAATAATGCACAAATTAGGATTCACTTAGTGTAATATGTTTACTGATTTTTCAATGTTGCAATTTAATTTTTTGCAGATGTATAAGTTAATACTTTTTTTTGGAATATGCTCAGCTTTTGCTTTAGGCAGTAAGTTGCGAGCACCTGCTGAAAAGAATGAGGGTAAGTGATACATCATGTTATATTAACAACAAGTATGTCTCAAAAAGAAAATTATACAAAGATTTTCGCTAGGCATCGCAAAATGTGGATTAAAAAAACAATAAATATTGCTATTTTCAAAGCTATATCTTATCATTATTTTTCAGAAATCATTGGTTGTTACTATAATAATTTGGAAGATACGATGATGGACAAAATTTTAAAAATACAGGATGTTGATGGTTCTCTTTGCACTTATTTATATTACGGTCCCATAGGAATTAATCCAGATGCTTCTGTTCAAACTGCAGAAATGAAAACTAATCAATTCAAAACGTTCAACGGTCTAAAAAAAAACAGACACTTGAAAACTTTAGTTTCCATGGGGTATGCGTATGAGAAATTTGAGAATTATACAGACAAGTAAGTTTTATATTTCTATCCGAGATTGAAGGCAGAATTTCATATCACTGGAATTGATAAGAAGTTATCTATAAAGTCATAAAATTTGAAGACAATAATTTTTTTTAAATTTCCCTTTCTAGAGTAATGACTGATCCGACTCTGCGAGAAAAACTTGTCAACAACATTGTCGACTTCGTGCAAAAATACGAATTGAATGGTATTGAACTCGATTTGTTATATCCAGGTCAAGCTAATCCATATCAAATTAAAGTTCCTTCTAATACGCAGAATTTCGTTTCACTCTTGAAGGCACTCAGTCAAAAATTCGATAAAAAAGGTTTAATTTTATCGTTAGTAGTTGATGCTAGTGACGCGACTGCTGAGATATATGATATTAAAGGAATTTCGAAATATGTTAACTTCGTGAATTTGAAGGCCTACAATTTTCAGAAATATGCCAATATAGTAGATGGTAAATTTATTCATAATAGTCCAATGTATCCTTCATCAAAGGAAAATGCGGAAGAACGCAAAATGAACATTGTAAGTGCATTTTCGGCGGAAAAATTCTTAGAATTAGATCAGTAGGCCATAAAAAATATGCCAAATAAGACAAAATTTGGATAAGTCATTTCCAAGTCAATGCGAAAATTTATTGTTTAAAATTGGATTAGATAAGATTTCAACTTTTCTTTGTAAAAATTCTAATTTGATATCAAAAATTTCATTACATTTTTTGAACGGTTATCTAAAACTCCCAAATTTTTATAATTGGAAATATTTTTTATTTGATTTAAATGAGTAGAATTAAAATTGTTTAGTACTAAACTCTTACATTTTAGATTTTAAGATGATTTTTCAATCAACTGTGTTCTCAGGATTATATTGTGAAACACTGGATTTCGCATGGTGTTCCACCAAGCAATATAATGCTAGGAATTGCTTTTTATGGGAAAGCTTATACTTTGGCTAATCCAAAACAAATTGGTAGAGGAGCAAAAATTTATGGTGTGGGAATGCTCTCTTCTGGAGCACCATCATATTACGAAGTTTGTTCATTGGCAAAAAATCCCGAATGGAAGCATTTGTACGACGAACAACAGCAAGTGTCGTGTATCCTCAAAGGCGATCAAATTATTTCCTCTGATGATGTTGAGTGAGTCTTCAAATAACATTTTTTCAGGTTCGTATTTTAATAATGACGAGAATATTTAGTTTCAATATTTCTTTTCAGATCCATTAAGAAGAAGGCTAGATATGTCAAAAGAATGAATCTTGGTGGTGTATTGGTAGATGGAATAGGTCAAGATGATTTCGATGGACATTGTGGAGGAGGGAAGTTCCCGCTTCTGAAGACTTTAAACCGAGTCCTCAAAGACTAATTTTATATTCATTTATAAATTCCAGTCAAAAAATAGAGAATTTATAGCATCTTTCTTAATCAATATTTGGTAATTGTTTACTTTTATGACTGCTCCGCATTTTAAAGCATGTCGTTGAAAATGTTTTAAAAAATCTTCTTCTCGTCCAAAGATAAAATATCAGTCGGGAGAAATCCAAAAAGCTTGGTAGTTTGCCTTGAGTCCCAAAATATATGTCAAAAAATTGGAAAATGTGAATAAGTTTTTGCAAAGGGCACTCCTCCGATTTTGTTCAAACCCCGTATACCAGTGTATTTTGAGGCGCTGATTACACTGTACAACAAAACACGACCTATATGTCATGAAATGAAAGCTGTCATTTCCGAAGTAATTTTTTATGCTGAATTCGAATTTGATCTCCATTTTTCGCCTACACGTCAGGTTTTTGAGTTTTCTTGAGTCAAAGTTTTTTTCGAAAAATCATATCACGCTACAAATGGATATAGAACATTTTTTGGCAACATGCATAACATTATTGCCTTTTTGTGAAAGAAAAAATAATATATTCTTGGTACCGTAACCTTCAATTCAATGTATCGCAACAAATTATGCCGGGCGTCGGACCTCTCTTAGGCCAAGAACAACAAACTAACGACAAATTGAGCGAAATCTCAAAATGAACCAAAAATTATAAGAATTCTTAGTCTCAAATTCTAATGTTATCTCAGCAAAACGGCAATAGTGAGGTCACTATGTACCGGTACGAATTTATCTTCACATCTAGCTAGCTCAATGACTCATGAAAGTGGTAGAGGGAATGAGTCGCAAAGGAAAGAGGTTCCTTAACATCACGAATAATAACTCGATCAGTTGAAATTGTAATCAACAAATCTGACTTATTCAATTCAAACAAAGATTAGATTTTTTTCACAATATCTTTTGAAACAAATTTTAACTTCCGGAAAACAATGATGGGAAACCTTGTGGCCTCGTTCTATTCATTCTATGAAAGAACTTTGGCTTTCTCCGCCATAAATTTGACTTTCAGAGTCAACCAATACTTCTGAAAATTTGACTAAATACATATGCAATATTGAATAGTAAGCTCATCGGTAACTAATGATAAGAATCTTGCTTTGTTCTACAGTTTCATGAATATAACTAAGAAAATATCCACAAATGACATTTTGCAGGTCAAAACAAAATTGGAGGTATGACCTTATCGAAAGTTTGATCCAGATGTTCAATTTTTAAATTTTCCTATAGTTTTCTCTGTTTTTTTTCGTCCTTTTCACACTACTTTAACAACTACTGTATTTCAGAGTAACCTAATGGGATCACTTCATATGAATTTCTAAAATCTTTCTTCAATTTTCAATAGTTAGATGCACTGTTGAAAATTTCTGTAGGAATTTTCAGAAACGCGTGACTAAAGCTTTATGCAGTAACTGTTTCTAAATATTAAAAAACAGAAACGTCAATTTCCGAAACGACAACTACATAAAGTTTCAGTGACGTGATTCAGAAAATTCTGTTAAAACTTAGTGAATTTATGAAAATAATTGTAATTTTCTGATACCGTTTCTGAGTTTTGAGAAAAATTTAGTAAATTTACTTTACATGTTAACGTGAAATCTATTGATTCAACTAACTTTCAGTTGCAGTTAACCTTGACTGAATTTCGTTTTCAGCATTCCAATTTCGTAAATTTCAGTTACCTTAGTAACTCAAGTGTGACAGAATTTTTCAAACATTTCTTAAAGTGTGCTCCTGAATTAAAGTTCCTGAATTATTCAAAGATTTTTAGTTTTTCAATTAACTGTCGCCCGACAACACTTTCACTGAAAAAACAAAGGGTAAAAAGTGATTCAGGTGGGAATGCTGGGGGAGATCTCGGCATGCGAAAAGAAGATCAACAAGGGTAAAATCAAAAATTGCTAAATATGGCTGACCAAAAACGAACGGCACAACTGAGAACACGACGAACCATAGCAGTGGTTCCTGACCGGCGTGGCACAGTTATATGGCCGACTAAAGCTGGCAGGTATTACTGAGCGCACATGGCACCACAACATCGAGTCAGTGGTCGATTGGTCATACATCATTATACTCAGTTGCCGGTGCTTCTCCAGCGTCCGCGCCGATATTACCTCAATGACCAGGCAAGTCCTGAAACTGTAAGCTAGCAATAGCATTTCTGCGAAAACGTTCGAGTTCTTCCCAAGAACGCCTATTGAGAACGGGTTGAGTTGCGCCTTTACACACCTGGACTCCCCTTAGTCTACTTTCCTCTCAACACGGCCATCAATCTGCTACTGTTTTTTCCTTTTTATCTTTCCTCCTCTATTTCATTCTTTTTTCAACAATTTTCTCATTTATTTAATCCTATTTTTCTTCTTGACCCAGTAAGAACCGCTATTTTTGTTTTTCTTCCCCGCATCCTTCATTTCTTTTCCATTTACAATTTACCAGCGCAAGTAAATATGTTTAGCTAACGGGAATGGTACAAGTTTGTTATTCCTACAAATAGTTCTCACTAAAACGGAGATAGCTGCTTAGCACAACATTTATTTATTCTACCTGTATGCACAAATAATTTCTTATTTCATTTTGTATTTTATTCCATATTGGACTATGGGAACGAGATAATTCAATTTGAAATTAATGTTGAAGATAAATATTCCAAAATTTTGATTTTGTAGATCGCATAATATTCCTTTGTTATGTTACTTCCAATATATATGTACATGAAAATGTCAATCACTAAACTCCAGGCATGTGCACCTACCTAATCATTTTGTAAAGAAGAAGGAAAACCGCCTATTGCGAATTTAAAGTCTTAGAGAGATTTATACTAAAAAAATCTTTGCGTGCAAAGAAGATAGACAATATGCATCAAAAAATATATTATCACAGTTGAATCAATCATTCTCAATTAGTTAATTCCAAGTTAAACTATGAAAATCTCGCTGTAATCATTCTTATCATAGGACAAGAAAGAAAGCCATATGTATACAGCAAATTTGAAAACCTACGACTCATGCAAGCACGCGCACGAGTGGTACTTAAGTATATAAATAATTGTTCAACTTGACTTTTATCTGCAGGCTTCACGATGTCTGAGATGACAAGTTGAGATTAAAAATTCCCAGACGAATAAATTATACATATTGGACAAAATTATGTATAATCTTGAATTGTTTTATACGAACAATATATGAGGTAATTGGAAATTATAGATAAATTTTTCCACTGTGTACAATTTTCCCGCCTGTGTTGGAAAAACTGAAGGTCATTTTTTTTATTGAGTGATAATCCATGTTTGCGAAAGTGAACAGAATGCAGCAATTAATCTGTAGAATATTTACACAATTTCCGTAAAAGGAGAAAATTTTTCAAATAGGGGAAAGTGATGACAAGATCGGGTAATTCTTAAAATAGGAAATTGAGCGTAAATTTCACTTAATTCATGATTTTAAATTTAAATTTTTAAATTCTTAAATCTTTGTGCGTTCCATAAAATATCTAAGTCTGATCACCAGTTCGAAAATTAACACAAAAAATCACTTTATAAATTGTCACAAAAAATGCATTTTACATGAATTTGTTGAATCTATCTTTCAATCTCAGATGTTTTTAGACTGTTAGCCCTCTAGAGGCCCTACAAAGGTTCTTAGAAGGGCTTTCAATATTTGCCCCTTTGTTCAGTACACAAAAAATTGTCAGTCCTTTCACCAGACGACAGATACAGATCGTGTTTTCTCCCAATTGTTATCAAATTATAAGGGTAGATTATTATTAGCTGATTTTGTAAACAAATTAAATGAACGAATACACATTGAATATATTTATAGGCAGATGGAGATAGTTTCTTTATTATAATTATCTTCAAATTATATTGACAGTTATGGTTTTAATCTCGATTGTAAGTGTCCTGTCTGAAGTGGTGGACTGGTTTCCGATAAGAATTTAAACCCGTACAGAAATTTCCAAATCTTTCCCCATTTGAAGTAGGGCTCTGATGGTGGCCCTGTCAGGCTCTAACGAGGAATTCCATACTTTGTATAGGTATGGCGAATCTATCTGTATCTAGTGGGGCTTCGACCAGAATTTCTAGTCTTAAAAAAACTGGTTCTGTCCCCGACCAGAGAATTCCTAAGAAATTTGCCTTATTGCCTGAAATTGCAAGAGCAGAGACGATTGCGGAACAAAAAGTTCGGTTTGATTAAAAAAAAATGAAAAAATTTATTTACTGTAATCAATCAGATGGCTAATAACGATTTAATGAAATCAAATATTCGAAAGTCAGCTTCTTATTCCCGATAACTTGAATTTTCTATCCAAACAATTCTGAATAATATTAATAATAATATCTTTGAAAATTTCTACTCACACTATATGAAATCGACATACCTCAGAATAATCTAATCTAAAAAATAGTTATTTATTCAATCTCAAATTGCTGATTGCATGCAATAAATAGAGCATATTTTAAAGTATGATAAACAATAATTCTTTATTAGCAAAGCTTTAGCTAAGATATGAAAACTGAGCTCTAATACTTGTTTTTCATATACACCTAGAAAGACTCACGGTAAACATGCGTTATATTTATCCCATTGCGAAAAATCCCAGCTTAGATCGCTTTTTATTTTCGTGGTCTTAACGAGGATTGAAAATCTTGCCTGGGTAAAGTGGAAATATAGTAAAATGAGAATCTTATTTCATATTTAATCCTGTAGTATTTGAACTCGATGTTTTTTTACAGAAAGCATGTTTCTGATATAATTTATAAGTATTAATAATTTTTATGTTGAGGCAAAGACCAACTTGCGATTTCGTTTTTCATCACTGAGGTCAGTGTAGGAAAGTAACAACGATAGTTTTCCTCAGACTCATTAAAGATAACCAGGTCACATTGCAAAAAGAGAAAGAAAAAAAAATTAGCCAACTGCCCTCCTATCTGGTCTATCTGATCTATCTGTTTTTCTGAATTATTTGAAGATTCTTAGTTTGCCAGTCAACATTCATTTACCACATAAATAACATTATTTGGGGTGAACCAGTATTCACCTGTAGAGTGTCAAGGGGTTGTTTTTCAAAACATGTGACAGTTTTTTGCTATTATCTTGTAATATATTGGGTTTTTAAAAATTGTTCAAAGTAAATAGGAAAAAATATATATTATATTTATTTTATATACTTTACACTATATCTGAAGGTATTAATTTCACCTGCAACAAAATGATACAAGAATATATCAGTCCTTCGTTTCTTTATATATACGCGGCGAGGTATCAACACTACACTTAACAACTTATCACGCGTTGAACTGCACATGTTAAACTGTACATGTCAAACTGCCCACGCCCAACTGTACACGTGAACTGTGCACGTTCGACTTAAATTATTATTGAAATTTGAACTGCACATACTAAACTTCACACGTTAATGTGCACACAATAAACTGCACATTTCGAAGTGCACACGTCTAACTGCACAAGTCAAACTGTACATATACGATTTGAATTAAAATTAAACCCTCATTGCGCACAATGATATTGTACAATTTTTAGACATAACTTGATCTATGCCTTCTTTATATTTGCACCATTTTAATAGACGCAGACTTCAAAATTGTGTTTACCACATCTGAAGGGTTTCCTTAAGTTCCAGCCGTCCTAAAACAAATCCCAGCAGTTCTGGAGTTCAAAAAAAAATCCATCTCGAGGAAGATGAGATTTCACAAATTTTCATTTTTTCTTTGCAATTTTTTTTCTGGCTTTGAAAGACGCGCAGAGAAAGAGTTGTCTTGAAATAAAAGCATCATCCTCTCCCTGTTTTGTTTCGAACCACGTGAATACCTTATAAATATTTGGTCCCTATTGGAACAATCCTCGTGTAATTTTCAGACAGAATTTACTCGTGGAAACCCTCGAGGATATTCATATTCTTCGTGGAAATTCGCGAGTATCAGTTGATTGACTCGCAGTTTCTCTTGTGTAAATTCTGTCCGAAAATTGCCCGAGAATTTCCTCAAGGACTTTTTTAATAGGGTTTGCAATGTATAAGATTAGGCTTGTCGCAGAAAAATGATTTTTACTGCAAAAATATTTCATTTGATTGTAAGGCACATGAAAATCGTCTTAACTAGGTCAATGCAGTGCTAGAAACACATCTCCTTTCAGTAGTTCGAGAACCATTTTCCTTTAGAATGATTAGAGGAAGATGTATTTTAAACACCTGCATACCTCTAGGATTATTTGTTAGGCCATCTGGACCTTTGGAAATTAACCGGTGTATTAAAACTGGTACGTTTAGAAACAATCTTTCTCGAGGAAGATATTTGTTTGACTCCTAATCTGCGAGGGTTTTTTTTGGGCGGAACTAGGGAGACCCTCCAGATGTGATAAACAAAATTTCAGAATCGTAATCTATTCTAATGGTATAAATATACAAAAGATGTAGATTAAGGTATGCATAAAAAGTGTAGAATGTTATCGTGCTCATTTGGGGGTGAATTTTAATTCAAATCGCATGTATATAGTTAGACGTATGCAGTTGAACGTGTGCAGTTTGACATGTGCAGTTTGATGTGTGAAGTTTCGATGTGTGCAGTTTAACGTGTAGGCTCACAATGTAATGGAATTAGAAGATTCAAAGAATTCGGAAACAACAGCCTGTCGGTAAAAACCATAACGTCCCATGTGACGATGGACCCATGGATCTCTATTTCTATTTTTTCTAGAAGAAAAATTTCATTGGAAATATATATTATAAATTCTTCTTAAAATTTGTTTTAATAAGTGGTATTCAATCAAAATCTGTAAGGAAAGCGCGTTGAGAATCTCATCAATCTTGTTGAATAAAAATTTCAAAGGTTTTGACCGCGATTGGGAACATCCAGCTGAACTTGGTAGAATTCCTGCTGATAAGAAAAATGTCGTTCTACTGCTGAAGGAACTGAGACAATATCACTGCAATTTCTGTTATAACTTGGATGTAATAGTCTTTGCACGCAATGTATATGAATACAATTCATTATATTTTCCAAAATGACAAAAATCCAAAAAGGGGTAGGATGCTTTCTTGGCCAAGTCAAAATTTTGATGTACAACTAAAAGAATTTGTGAAAGGAAAGTGGAATCAAGACAAGAATTTTTATAAAATAGCTAGAGGACACATTAGATTCACTACTTCTTTAAAAATTGGCTTCGAGATACTTTTTATTTGTTTTAAATTTGAATTTTACAAACAATTTTTTTCAAACACTCTTATATAAATTATTAAATTAATGCTTCTTAGAGTTGTTTTCTAAAATTACTTTTCTAATTGGGCCAAATTTTTTCATTGTATAACGATTTCAGAGATTGAAGATAAAGAAGAAAAGAAAGAAAGAATAGAGATAAAAATTAAAGAAGTAATTATTTTTTTAACAAAGTGTCTAGGCACATCAAAAATGTTTGATCTGAGCTAACCGAATTTAGCTCAACCTACACATGGCCATTTCTTCATAGAAACGACACACATGTTCACTCTTGACAATTCTTAGTGATTCGTGAATAATTTTCCTCAAAATCAAAGAATAATGTTTGTATGGAAATGAGGCATAATATGTTTTCAAGATGTGACAGCAAATTAAATTATAAAAAAATTTTAATTACGTCACGTTAAATGGCAAATGTATGATAATAGAGCTCTTATAGTATTTACAAACTACGAATATTTACCTAATCACGTAATTACTGATTATGAGATGAACTTAATTTTTATTTTTCCGCCATGTCAATTTTCAAGATAAAAAACCTCGTCTGAGTAAATCTGATATTCAAAAAAGAAAATTCCTTTCGAGAACATTCAACACTTATTTAGAATGAATCTTTATCATGCGATATTCCTATCAATTCTTATAATGAGAAACAGAGACGCAATGATAATTCTGATGAAACTGACTGTATGTTCACATTTTTAAACATGATTTTTTCTGTCCTAAGCGGAAGTTCCACAGCTTTCATCAAGCATTTGCACAATAATTGATTACTCCAAATGCAAGTTTCACTGACCTACAGTGTAATAGTAATAAAAATAATATATATATAAATATATATATATATATATATAATAATGATATATATATAATAATAATGTAATATATATATAATATAATAATTATAATATATATAATAAAATAGTAATGAAAAGAGTAATAAAAAAAATAAAAGTAATAGTTGAACGG
>JAUMHM010111707.1:0-21326 GCA_032362435.1 Melikaiella ostensackeni | reverse complement strand
ACCCCCACCACGGGAGTAATTCCTCCTCCTTTATATACCTCCTTGGACTCTCTCATAGTTTGGAATTAATGTCATTAAACGTGGCGATCCAGGTAAACTAGGGGTGTTGTTCACTATTGAGACTGGGATCGGTTCGCCCTGTACGTGACCATTACCAGTTTTGTTCAAGAGCGTGACAACGTGACCATTACCACTTTTGCGCGAGAACGTGACATCGCTCAGATTCGCCAAAGCTAAGAGGATGAATTTACTATAAAAGCCCTGATCATTTTTGCAATGATGGTCTTTTGTGACAAGCAGTCACGCTGTCCACTTAATCTTCAGAGTACGAACCAATTTGACTGAGTCGCGATTTTTACATCATTGTGAAATATCCCTTAACGGAGAACCGCTCTGAATAAATCACGTACTTTTACCTCACCGTGAAATAGTTAACAAAGCACTGAGTCTTGAACAAAGTCTCTTTGGCTTAGACTTTTGGTTGTCGTACGAGTAACTTTCCGGATAAAGACCGCTGGTTAAACGTTCGCGAAAGCACTCATTATTAAATTTGATTTCGATTAACTTGTATAATACAAATTCAATAAAATAAACAGCCAGTAGATTTCGTCGCTCTTCCACAACATATCGGGGATACAATCGACAAGCCAATCTCACTTGAACCTTTCTGCAATAGAAAGGTGAACCTAAGTTTTTAATGTAGTAATTAACGAATCATCTATTCTTTGTCTTTAATAAACATTACAAAATCTGAACTATACCTCAGTTATTTCAAACATTATGTTGACGCAATCTGCATAGGATTGTTAGTGACAACGTACTCACAACAAACGATGAGTCAGGCCTTATCAACCTGACGTAATCAGCAATACTGGTATTTCTCATTCTCATATTTTGAGACTATCCTCGCCTCTTGCTCGGGACATGACATTAATCACTGAAAAAGGATCTACAAATTCGTGATCGACCATTTTTTCACAAGATAATTAGTTTTTGATTTGATCGTGAAAATATGCCATCAAAAATAGAATACTCAAATTTCTGGCAAAACGACACAAGAAACAATAAATATAAAATTTACTACCTGAAACCAAAGTTTTTTCAATGAATTAGATTTCACATTTATTGAAATGAAAATAAAAAAATAGTTATTATTATATTACTGAGTACACTAATCTAATTTTTTAAGTGACAAACATAATCAATCAAACAAATTATCGTACGGGAACCAATAAAACATAAATTCATTATAACAAAGTTGAAGGAAAGTGCAAACGCGAGATCTAACAGATGCGCGTGCTAGGTGCTAAGTGACCATGAAATTTCAAAATATCGGAAAAAATATATGTTTTCGCAATTTTCTTAGAGATACGGCAATTTTCTTGAATATTTGACCACGAAACGTCTGACATACGTTAAGGGAATGTATTTTGAAAGAATTCTCGGTATTCATTTTTTCCTACATAAGTGTAAATCCTTTCGCATCGAGCTATTTTCTTCTGATAATTGAAATACTGAAAATGAATTTTATTGGCGAATGAAGAGCAATACATAACTTTAAAATTAATTATTGTAATTAAAAGTCAATACAAATCATTTTAATTTCAATGTTCCTCATATATTAGTATTGTCGTACCATATCACAAAAACATTCTTATTAACGTATATCATACATTATATTGTCAAATATTCGAGAAATTTACCGTTACTCTGAGAAAATAGCGAAAAAGTACATTTATTTTCGATTTTTTGAAATTTCAGTCACTGAGGGAGGGTTAAAAATATTTGGATGACATTATTGCGGCACAGGTATAAATCTACTCAGATGTATAGCAAAGCAGCTGTGCCGCCACTTATAGACCGAACGAGGTTCCGTTCCATGCTGAATTACCGATCGAGTAAGGTTTTGTTTTATTTTAAGTTGCCGACAGTCGGCATTACCTTCCGCCGGTAATGCAGAGCGCCACAATGAATCAACCCTCAATCGCTATGCGAAGGATCTACCTCCCCAACCAATATGATCTGTTTTTGTTAAACTAAATAGTTGTAAGATTTTTGCTGAATAAATATTATTAAATGGACAATGCTGTGTATTTGATTATAATTTCCCTCTTTTATTCATTTTTAAAATAGCTCAGGTTAGTCTAATCAGGTATTAATGATATCTTCAAGGTTAGTGTCAACTCACTTCAAGTTATGTTTGAGTAAGCTTCAAGTTAATTGTAGTAGTAACTGGAGATCATGACGAAACTTTCACTGTGCGCATGCGCAAATTATCTTGCACTGAACGAGAAAAATAGATCCGTGAACCTTCGACTCACAAGTGGATAGAGTAGATATTCACCTTTCAAAGCGAAAAATTCAAAATCACAAATTGCTCAAAGTCCAAGCGCGGGAAATTCAAAAGGCAATACCCAAACGTGTGATATGTCGATAAAGTAGATACTCAATATACCGACCGACGCCAAAACATGGTAGAAGTCTGCATTACTGACTGTCGATAAATTTGTATCATTGACGGAGTATTATACCGACTAAGAGTAAATACCGACTACTAAGAGATCAGCTCGGCAGAGATAACGACTCAGTTTACAGTGGCGCCATCTCTTATTGACTGCAGAAACCGTTTGTCGCCTAAGAGCGCCGGTAATTCAAGTTTACTGCATCATCAAGCCCAAGCGCGCAAGATTACAATCTTGGAAAATCGAGGCATGAGAAATTTGAATGAATAGCTGTGAATAAGTCAGTAGTTGTGAAGGAGAAAATCAGCCCAATCGTTAAGGTGGATCTCTTACATACCAACCCAGACTTTATTTATAGCAGGGACCTCAATGACTGAAGAACGATAATACTGATTGCTGCTGATAGCAACTAGTCTGGGACCGGCTTGGCAGAGATAAGTATTCACTTAGCAGTGGTGCAATCTTTAATGACCGGCAAGGTGGATCCCTGACATATTGACTAAGTTATGATCCATAGAAGGGATCTGCATAACTTATTAATGGTAATACCGACTGTCGGTAACTTAGCCTAGAACAGAACCTTGCTCGGTCGGCAAGTAGCTCCGTAGCTGCTTTGCTATACTACTCTACTTGCTTTGAAATAGTTTTGTTGATAATTGAAATCTCGAAAAAAAATCTTTTGTCTTTCAAATTTAGAGAATTATGTCGTTTTTTGTGATTTTCAGCTATATATACGATGCGGAAACAAAAAGATATATTTGTTTATGAAACTTTAAGGGAGTGTTTTGACGCCCAAAAGAAAGTTTTCATTGCTATTAGAACTCCGAGCAATGAATTTTTTTTATACGTCTTAGTGTACACTAGAGTACCAAAGTCTCTCAGTAACTACTTCAAGGAAAAGTTACATTCAATATGATTCATCTAGAAAATTTTAAGCATATTTCAAATATCTAGTTTTATTTCAGGAAACTAAATCCACAAAGAAGGAAGAGACTGTTTGAAAGTTATTCTTGTCGATCTTCATTTATCGTATATTCATAACTACAAAGTCGAAAATAAATTCTTTAAACTATTATATTTGTTAACGTGAATTATTAATACCTCACTTTAAGTGGAAAGTGGACAAGGAGTCAAATATTTCAGAAAGAACCGCAACTTTATAGCATTATTCTAAGCGAATGTTGTTATAATTATCACTAAATTGCTGTAAAAATTATTTTTGTGGACTCAAATCAATTGTTGTCTGACTTCAATTATAGAATGAGAAACTGCAAGAAAAGCGATTGCATCAAAAGGATTGTTACTTTTTATGAATGATGTCAAAGGTTTCAACAGAAGAAATAAGCAAAGCTTTGTTTATACCATTGTCAAAACAGTAGTAAACCCAGAAAAATCGTGCAGCAATGAGAGGAATTTTGATGATTTAGAAAAAGAAAATGATCCAAAAATAGAAAGCATTTCAAAAGGAGTAAATATATCGAAGCTCCAGAATCAAGAACGCCGCATGAAATTTTTCGTTCGAGAGTAGGAAGGCAAGAATGAAGTTCCTCAAATTACATCGCAGGAGGAACTGAATGACTTGGTGAGGGATCTAGGGCTACCAAAAGATAGTGCAGAACTACTTACGTCGTTCATAAAAAAACTACCTAGCAAAAGATATTAAAGTTGAATGTTTCCGGAACAGAGAAAAAAATTAAGAAAATACTTTACGAAAATAGACGATCCTTCGCTTGTGTATTGTAACGACGTGTAAGAATTAGTGGATGAACTCAAACCAGTTGTTGACAAGGATGAGGAGTGGAGACTTTTCATTGATTCTTCCAAAAGAAGTCTTGAGGGAGTATCAGTTTAAGGCTCTCAAGAAAGAAGGCAAATGTTTCGAATATTTACAGTAAAACCTTCCGAATATTTTAGACGCCAAACTAAATCAGGGTTTTTTTTTAGGCCCATAAATCCGCAAAATGTTTAACGATCAAAATGTCATCAAGTCATGAACAACAAAGAAAAATCTTCATGGATAAGTGACAAAAATGGCGTGGAAAATTTTCTCGATAATCATCAAAGTGAAAACTTCAAGGAAGTAGTAACTGGTCCGGTGAGAATCTTTGGAAAGCTGGGTTGTTTGATGAACCTGAAGTTGCAATTCTTGAATTCTCATATAGATTACTCCCCAACGAATTTGGGAGATTACAGTAAGGAGCAGGGAGAACGATTCCATTGAGGCATAAAGGAAATGGAACGTAGGTATCAGGGAAGATGGGATGTAAATATGTTGGCAGATTACTATTGGGCATTGCAAGAAAAAGATGCCCAAAAAGGGGTCAAAAGTAAGGAACTGTCCCTTCATAAATCCTTCGAGAGTAAAAGAACGAGATATCACAGGAAAAGATGAAAGAAAATTTTCTCCGACATATCGGGATCAGTTTTCGGTTTTTTTAATCACTTTTTTTAAGTTATGAATTTGATGCGGCCTGGCCGAATTAAATTAACCCCAATTTCGGACTCAGCGACCCTAAGAACATATAAACGCTTGCCTTTCTGGGCATTTCAATGAATGTTTTAACTTTCATCACTTTTCTAAGGTTCGAAACGAAATGCGATCTGACTGAGTCAAACCAACCCCGGATTCGGATTCAGCGACCCCAAAAACGTATAGAAATTTTCATCTCGTCTGGTGGACAAGACCTCTTTTTCGTGTGCCCGTGTAATTATTATTAGATTTGAAGTAATTATAATCAGAGCCGTAACTAGTTATTTTGTGCCCATCACGAGTTGACGATGACCCTCCCTTCCCTCACGAAGCTAGAAGCGCCAAAGACCAATATTTGAGAAATTGCAAGGCTAAGAATGGATTGGTAATATTTTTATTTAAAATTCAAAATTTGTGATTCTTTTAAAGTAGTTTATTTGTATATTAGCGCTCCCTCACGTCTGTACCAAGTGCAGAGGCACCGACGGCATTGCCCTAGTTACGACTCTGCTTATAGTGATCTGGAATCATGAAATATCGTGTACTTTTTATGTAGGTATCATAAAAGTATACATTTATCATTGAATTGTTGTCATTCTGATATTTATGGAATCATTCATTTCTGTTAGCATCTTAAATAAGAAACGAGTTTCGTAAGTTTCTTGGGAATTTCATAAGCTTCCGATTGACAAAAAAGGTTGAGATGGGAAGAAAATTATAGGCTCTAGAGCGATTTGTCCAGAGATGCTACGCTTGAGCAACAACTCAGCCAACAGATGGCAGGGCTGGGTTGCGCGCGCTACCCGAAAAGCAGGTCCATCATGACTCGTTTATTTTTCACAGACACTCAAATATGGCCATAAATGCGTTTTTCGACCCCTTAACCCCGCTTTTCTTCGATATAATATCAGGAAATGTTTCTTACGGCCCTGACTATTTACGTTTGGATCCCCCCGATTCGGGACCAAAACAATTTGAAGACAACCCCCGTCTTATTTTCCCCGTAACTCATTTTCTGGGATTAATTACACAGATAATCAATGTTGTCAATATTACGAGTAATATTTCTTGTTAGAGACATTTTGCAATTATTTACATAATTATTTATAGGTACTCACTTGTAGCTATCACGGAAAATGTGGGGAAAATTCTTTTTCTTATTTCTTTGAACTACATATGTGATGTGGAACGAGAGAATCGAACTAACGACACAAGAATTGATTTGCGGGTTTTCATCAATTCTTATAGAAGAAGATATGCCTGATCGATTGGCGTTATGCAAAAAATTCTATCCTTAATCAGTAAGTCTGTATCAAAGCCGCAAGATAGGAGTGCATATTGCTCGGGACTCGCACTACTACAGCTTCAAGCGCTATGTCCGTGTGATCGGACGACTTCGGCTCTGCGTATACTAAATATAGGAAAAGTTCCCAATATACCCTTTACGTTCTTTGCATTCGTTTAATCCTGGATTCAAGTTGCGAATGTAGTGTAGTGTGTAGTGGTATGCGTGTCCCTTGCCACTTGTTTTCTCGTCCTTTCACTTTAAATCGCTCTCCCCGAAAAAGTAGTTTTGTGTCGTTAGCCCGATTTTCTCGTTCCACATCACATATGTCGCTTATTATTGAGTTTTTTCTCATTCCAGAAATCAGAAAATGAATATTTAGAAAAATGTTAGATTATACGAGTACACTAGTTTCGACTTCCGTATAGAAATCGAGTAGGGACCGGTAAGAAACGAAATTTGGTCTTTGCCAATGTTCAATTCCTGGTTCCATTTGTCTAATAGAAACCGAGTAGGACCGGTAAGATTATACAATAGTGTCATGTGCCGTGTAGGTATCGGGTAGTAACCGGTTAGAAACAAACTTCGGTCTTTGCTAATATTTAATTTCTGGTTTCATTTGTCAGAAACAGTCTAGTTAGAGCAGGTTCGAATATTTCCACAAATTTTTTCTCGTTGCCACTTCCTGGATGAGGACAGGGTAAGATCCGAGTACGTTTCTGAAACTTAAATTTGGACCAGATAGAAACTGCTTAGAAGCAGGTAAAAACCGAATGGGTGTCTAACCGCTTTCAATCTGATATCTATATAATTTTACCCGTCACTTTGAGCAGGGAAAACATGATATTTTTTTCTGGTTCTGTACCAAGGTTCTAGTAGCGATTAAAATAAAATACCAAGAAAGAGGGAGACACCAACGCATGATGATTTGCTCACCATACCTGCCATTCGATTCTCGGAATTCGCCACCATCAGAGGAGTGGAGACGATTTGTGGAATACTGTAGTTCAAAACGGTGGACACTACTCATTTGATATGATGCGAATGCACATCATGCGATATAAAACATTAAGAACATCAACAAGAGAGGTGAACACCTTTAGACTACCTTTTTACCAACGATTTGACTATCTCAAATCATGGTAATGCACCAACCTCTGTGACAGCTAGATTTTAAGAGGTTTTTGATTTGACCTTATGCTCTATATCCATCAGCGAATTTCTTAGGCATTGGCAAGTTTCGCCTGAGACATGCCTATCGGATCACAGGCATATATGTTTTTCCCTGACAGCTAAAGAGTCTGATCCAGTTAGGTATAGGAACCCAAGAGCAACTGACTGAGACGAATATAGAAAACATCTTAGACAGTTCTTGGCAATTATTCCTAAAAGGATTGGATTAATTGATCAGCTGAAGTTTGCTGTGATATAGTGCAGAGGGCCATACATAGATCCCATGAGGATAACTGTCCTCTTAATATTAGGAAACCAGACAAGGATGCCCCTTGATGGAATAGTAGACTTTAGGCTTTGAAAAGAGAGACTAGGAGACTACAGGATAGAGCTAGCAAAACTGCAAACTGTTATCACACTCAAGAATTAGGTGGGTCGTTCTGCCCTTCGGCCCACAGGATCGAGCAGCGACCAAAGACTCAATACAACATCATCGTGCTATTGATAAGCCTGCGTACCTCATGATGGACTACTGCCACCACGTCCTCCAGAGGCAGATGGCCTGATTCAACCGGAGACAGAATCAGAGATTCAGCAACCAAGGAGGCGAACAAAATGGACGTACTATATGAACAGAGATGTTATGCGACTTTATTTTTTGGCAGAGAATAGCGGGCAAAGTGTGAGGAGAGACTATCATCGTATCTTATTACTTAAGTACCCGCATCTAGCCACAAGAATAAAGGAAGAGTATCTAGCGGACCAAAAACTCTCAATATCTGTCAACAAATTGCGCTCAGTGGTTGAAATAGTCACCATGAAAATAGAAGTAAAACAACCACCTCCTATTGATGGAATCCTGACGTAAATTGTGAATAATGAAGAGGTGATTGAAGATGAAGGCATAGGTGTTAGGGATAATGAAGAAAAAGTACCGAATCCACTAGAAACACATATATACATTAACGTTCCCTTTGATGCCAACAGCGAAGTCCTAGAAAAACTGTACGCTAACTCAAACTACAGACTATAGCAAGTGATACTTGTCACAAGCAGTTTTCCAATGACATTCACATGGAGTTCGGATTGTATAAATGCAAAACAGTGCATTGAATTAGGGGAGAATTATGAAATGAAGAATTTAAGAACGAGAACGAAGAGCACATCAAGGCAATGATTGAGGGTGAGTCATATAAAAATCTGGGTAATCATGAGTCTAAGGGTATTCAACATACGATAGTTAAAAAAAGCCTAATAATTGCCTTCGCTACAAGACTCAGATTGTTTCTGAATAGTTCTCTCAATTCGGCCAATAAAATCAGGGCTATAAACACCTATGACATCCTTATCCTCACGTACTCTTTTGGGATCATCAAATGGTCGTACACCGACCTTCAAAGGATAAATAGAATATACTCGTTAAAATAACCAAGCACCGAATGCACCACAGTAATTCGGCCCCTGAATCTATCTTTAGACAAAACCTTGAATATCGAAGTAGAAAACCGTAGAGGAATAAGAAACGCGATGGAGACAAAAAGCTATCCACGGTGAGCACCTCAAAATGTTAGATCAACAAGAAGTGGACGAAGAAACATCCAATAATTGACTGAAAAATCGCATTCTGTTACGGGAAACGGAGTGATTCGTGTTCACTTGGTTTAGTCAGGTACTCGTACCAGAAATTGTGCATCATAATTTTGACAAAGGGCTTTCCAATTAATTGTCTCTTTGATTCGTGATGGCGATTCGGGACAGGGTTGCCAGCACTAAAAATTATCGCAAGCGAGTGCTACATCAAGACGTGGTTGACAAGTGCCGAAAGTGTGGAGACAGCAACAAATCCATCGAGCACATTATTGATGGTTGCTGCGTAAATGCTCCGAGAGTATTGATGATGCACTAACATGCACAGACATCATGAAGTAGCGGGCATTATACATAACAGCTTGCCCTAAATCTAGGACTCCTAATAGATTGAATGTCTTTTTATAGATACATTCCAGTGCCCGCTTTGGAAAACAAAGACTATATCTTGTACTGGGTATTACAATCCAGACGGATAGTTTTATCGGAGCCAATGGACCTGACGTTGTCGTGCGTGAGAGAAAAGGTGGGAAAGTCTATAACATCGACTTGCTTGTCCACTTAAGCGAAACTTTCAGGCATCCTATACAATGGAGCTACATAAGTATATATAGGGAGCTAAGGTATCAAGTAAAGACAATATAGAGGAATATGAAACATACATTTATTCATCCTATTGTGGTTTCTGCGACAGGCAATGTGCAAGCAAGATGCACTGAACAATAGAACATCTGGGAGGTGGTACGGTACTGCCTACGGTACAGAAAAAAGTCATAAACACAAACATTCACACTATGTATTGCTCGGTATTGCATAGCCACGACGAAAGTACAAAATGGAAAGCACTTGTATATTATTCACAGTTTGAACAAAAATTTCTTAGGAATTTGAACAAAATAACTATTCGAAAACAAAATTATCATGAAATGAAATGAATACAGATCTTATTATTTATTTTAAGAAATTACTAATTTTTTAAACAGTTTTTCTTACTCGAGCGTGTCGATTTTTCCAGATTTCGTAATTATTGAAAAGTGAATAGAAGACCATGGAAAGCTCGAAGAATAAAAACGGTGTTTTTTTGTAACAATAGGATTGTTCCAAAGTCAGATAATTTTTTTCCAATAAATACATTTCAGAGTCACATTTTTGACAAATTACAGCTCAGGTATCAATTTGGATCATGGGCAATTAACTGAAAGTCTTACATTTTATTCGCACATTTTTGCAATATTGGAGAGAAGTGATATTCTTAGTGGAATATACAGTAAACGTAGGAAAAGGCCCAGGGCGAAGCTGAACATAGAAAGTGGCAAAATCACGTTCATGACCTCAGACGAAATAAAGGAATGTCCAGTAGGCGTCCAGCGCACAATAGGTTGGCATTTTAGTAGAGTAGATGAACTACTATACCAAAATGCCGACCTACTGTGCGCTGGACGCCTACTGGACATTCTCTCATTTCGTTTGCGGTCATGAACGTGATATTGCCACTTTCGATGTTTAGCTCTGCCCTGAGCCTTTTTCTACGTTCAATATATATTCAACTAAGAATACCACTTTTCTCCAATACTGCAAAAATGTCACTATTATATGATGTTAATACAATTTGTTCTGCGTATGGCAAATAAAGGTCATGCCTTTGTCTTTGCCGTAAAAGTGTTAGAAAGGGATTAAAAGTGTATCTCCGAAATTCGAATCGCCGGTACGGATTAGTATTAGGAATAAGCCGAATAAGTTCAAGTTGTCCGAGTCCATATCCAAGTACCTGAACAGCAAAAGGCCTAGCCGGAAGAGGAGACCTGGCAAGAGGAGACCTCGACCTGGCACGTAGAAGAGGCTCGGCATCAGACTCATGCATGTGACGAGAAGAAGAAGGTCGGCAAAGACCCGGGCGGGAAGTGTGAGACTGAGGATAGCCATTAAGGTTACAGCTGGACTCCGTACTTAATTCTGCAAGAAGAAATACAGGATTAATTTTTTTAAACATACTTTTGTATCTTGGGATATCATGAACTTCTTGTGACAAGATCGTGATCCAAGATTAAGGACATTGAGGAAAATGTGCTATAGAAAACTTCTTGAAAGCTTGATCAACAATATTCGGGAAACATAAAAAATTCGGGTAGGTTCTTGAAATATTTTTATTTAACATTATCTAGTACAGAATGTATTGTACTCCCTTAAACACATGGGGCGAAATTTGAGAGACAGATGAAATGAATAAATTCGAAACCAGAACCATTCAATCCGCAATTCTCCGTTTTGTTATCCGATGTATGTCATTTGATTTATTATCCGATCACATCCGAAATAAGTGCGAAGAAAATCAGGCTGATGCGATGAAATATACAATTTTAGCAATCCGACTGAGATGAATTTATCTCAATTTTTGTCCTTTTTATTTTGAGCTTGTTCATTGCCATTATCAATAAGTTCTTCACTTGTTCCACTACATTGTCCATGTGATTCTGAATTAATTTTATCGGCTAGTGATTTGAACATCGGGTAATGTGACACTCTTCTCAATTTTTATTGTGAAATGACTCACGGGCCTCCACTTATAAGTTTCTGGCGATTCTTATTTCAACTGGTAAAGGCCTGTGTGAAAATTTTGCCAAGAGCCTGAGCGGGCCCAACTCTGGCAAAACAAGACCCTGGTCTGGTGATCAAGCCGGAGTCAGACTCAAATGAAACGCTTCATCTGGCCAGGTCCAGTGTTGATTGCCAGCCTAGATTGCCAAGCCTGACACCGGCTTGACCCCAGTTGATTATCGATTCTTATAACTTTTTTATTCTTAGACGTTTTTTTTCATATCAAATTCCTCAAATCTGAAAGTATTTTTTATTTTTTGAGAAGAGTAAGGTGCATCAGCACCGACTGATTCATGCGGAATTTCACTAGCTTTAATTTGGAAGAGAAGCTTTCCAATCGGTTTACAAATAGCTTCAGAATATCAATTTGTCCAGAGATATTTCCTTGCCCGACCGTACGGCGTCACTGCACTCAATTGTAAAATTTTAAATACTATAATTTTTACGTAAATACACCACAAACATGACGCTAAACGACACTCGCTCGTCGCTCTGAAAATGGACTCGAACACGAACCATTATGGGACACAAGCTAGGACCAGACTAGGGGTCACAGGCCCTTAGCTGGGAGCCAGGGCCCCTATATCATACCACTCTGAGGAAATAGCGGAAAAGTAGACTTTTTTTGATTTTTAAAAATTTCAGTCACTTAGAGAAGGTAAAAAATATGTGTAGGACATTATCGCTGTACAGGTATGAATCTACTAAGTAGAATAGCAAAGCAGCAGTGGCGCCACTTGCCAGCCGAGCAAGATTCTGTTTCATGCTAAATTATCGATCAAGCACGTTTCTGAATCATACTAGGTTACCGACAGTTGGTAGTACTTTCCGCCAAATGTTATACAAACTCACTCAGTCGACATTAGCTTCGTCGGTAATGCAGATTTCTATAATAGATATCAGCTGGTATGTCAGTCGGTATCTACCTTACCGAATAATCGCTTGACACTCGGGGCTTCGTAATGAATGTTTAGTGTCAATAGAAAATCGTAGAACATATATAAGACCGTTTAGGTCCGTATTGAGCAACATGCAACATTCTTCGAAAGATTGAGGATAAACCTTCAATTTCTGTCGAATATGTCCATATGTATTTTCCTCATCATCCTCCTCCTCTTCATCTATTACCTTCTCCTTCTCTTTCACATCCTTCACCACCACCACATCCTCCACCATATCCACCACCACCACATTCTTCACCACATCCACCACCGCCATCACATCCTCCACCACGACCACCACCATGAAGGAATTGTCAATGGTGGAGGATGTTTTGATGTTGGATGATATGGAGGTGGTGGAAGACGTGGTGGTGGTTGATGTGGTTGAGGATGTTGTGGTGCAATGTGGCGCTGAGCGAGAAGTCTAGATCCGTGCAGCATGGATTTACAAGTGGCTAAGGTAGATATTCACCTCTCGAAGCGGAAAATTCGAAGTCACAAGGTGCTTAAAGTCCAAGGACGGCAAGTTCAAACTAACATAGTCGAGGAGCAGAAAATTCAAATAAGTAGCCAGAAGTACCAACCTTATATAGCTTAAGTTTGAAGCTTAAAGCTGCTACGTTGTTTAGTATTTGCTTGGCGGCCATCAATAGTGAACGCTTTCAGTGAATTCGTAAGCATGGAAAAAATTGGTTATCTCTACGTGACACACTACTTTCATTTGAAAGGTTTAATTCCATCCGATGTCAAAGCCAAACTATATTCTACTCTGAAAAAGTCTGCTCCTTTTTTTCATTAGTTAAATATTGGGTGGCAGAGTTGAAACGAGGCCGTATGAGCTGCCAAGAACAACATCGCAGGGGTCGACTAAATGAGGTGACCACGCCAGAAATGGTAAAGAAAATCCACAAAATGGTTTGGATGACCCTCGAATGAAAGTGCACGAGCCAGCAGACATTATAGGCATATCAAAAAGTGCTGTACATCGCATATTAACTGAAAATTTGTCCATGAGAAAGCTGTGCGCACGTTGGGAGCCGCGGTTGCATACAGTAGAGCAAAAACAGCGTCGTGAGGATGTTTCAATCGAGTGTTTTGCGATGTTTCAGAGGAATAAAAATTAGTTTTTGCGTCGATTCATAACCATGGATGAAACATGGGCCCATCATTTCACACCTGAGACAAGGAAAAACGGCCACATTTGGTAAAAAAAAGTTTTGTTTTATCAAGACAAATGCACCAGTTCACACATCCGCGATCGCGATGGCCAACATCCATGAGTTAAAGTATGAAATGCTTCCTCACGCACCCTATTCGACAGATTTAGCCCTCTCGGATCATTTTCGCTTTCCAAATCTAAAAAATGGCATGGTGGTAAAAGATTTTCCAAGGTGGAGTCTGCGGTTAATGGCTATTTTGAGGAGTTTGACGGTTTTCACTATAAACAAGGTATCGAAGCTACTGAACATCGCAGGGAAAAGTGTATCGTTCTAAAAGGAGACTACGTTGCTAAATGAAGGTTGTTATTCCAAAAAATTTTTCCTTTTCTTTGTTAGGCCGGATGCTTCTGGGACCACCCTCGTATATCCCTCACATGCCGACTGATGTTCGATTTTAGACGGGAATCTGCATTACCGACGTAACATCATACCAACTGTCGTTATTTTGGTAACATACTTGGCCAACAGACGGCCGGCAAAATATTTAATTAACATGCTTAAACGCGGGAAATTCAAATTGACAAGTTTACCGTTGAAAACTTGGAAAACTACATCCGCGATTCTTGAAATTTTGTTGCAACGCCAGGCAAGAGGCAACCTAACTTACTTTGAGATAGACAAGTGATAATTACTCATTCATGATCAGGCGCACTGATTGGATTTACTTAATCAATTGTCTACTCATAATAATTACACTACTGACGATAAAGCAAAAAGTGCAAGTTAATAAAAAGTGAATTATCATAGGTAGACAAAAGACTCAGTTGACGCTGATAGTTCAGTGAGAGAAACATCGACCGATATGAAATAACTACTTAATATCGTTCTCTTAATATGCATGACCATGAAATAAATATATCAATTTCTAATTATTCAATGACAAGTAATGTCAATTATATATTCAATAAGTATATATGTATTCTAACATCTTCAATGTTCCTTAGTTATTACCATTCACATAGTACTGTACGTAACACAGTAAATAAGTGATAAATGCTTGTATAGTCAGGCGTGCTGTAATCGAAAACGTTTGACAAGATACGTCGACTGAAGTTCTGCAAGTAGTATATAGAATCTTGATTTCCTGAAGGAGCAAGTGAAGGACGATGTTCACTTCCTCAAATTAATAATTAAGCAGTCTTAGATCATGCAAGACAAAATATAAGAATTTCACATGCTGAGCATAGGTATTTGTAAAACATCCAATCGTACGTGTCCGTAAGAAACAATCGTTCGTCCGTGCTCTTAAACAACTTCCAATCGTATATTTTCGTGAACAACATTCTCATCCCTATGCTTAGTATGGAAATCAAGAACTATATAAGCCTCAGATTCAACCTTGGTGGTTTTCTTCTGTTCAAAGCAGTCACACTGTCAACTTAATCCTCGAAGTACGAACCGCTTTGACTCAGTCGCGATGTTTACATCATTGTGAAATATTTCTCAATTAAGAACTGCTCGGTATAAGTCGTGTACTTTTACCTCGCCGTGAAATAATTAACGAGGTGTTGAGTTTCAAACAAAGTCCCTTCGGCTGAGACTTTCGCTTTTCGTACAAGTCACTTCCGGATAAAGTCCGCTGGTTAAACGTTCGCGAAAGAACTTTGATTTCGATTCCGATCGAAAATTTGATTTCGATTAACTCGTATGATACAAATTCAGTAGAACAACTGAAGCAGAAACGTTTCGCGTTTGGAACCTCTATGGACATCGAAAGAGCCCTCAACTACGCATCTAGAGAGGTGATTAAGGCAGCCATGATTGCACATAGCGTGCCAACTGCAGTCGTTGAATGGACCTGCCACATATTGGGCAACAGGAAGCTAACAACGAACAAGGGTGATGCAACCATATGTGGGACTGATGACTCAGGATGCCCGCAAGGCGGCGTTATATCGCCCCCACTGTGGTGCTTGGCAGCTGAAGAACTCCTTCATCTACTTACGAGACAAGGCTAACATGATTACCTGCCGGTATACAAATTCTCATCTTAATGAAAGATTGAAAACGAGCTCCTTTTGGAGTGACGGTGAAATGTTTAATGGAAGAACAAATATAGGAATACTTGTGAGTCGATACGTTTCTCCGAATTGGAACTTCAATTCTTTCATCATTTGATTTGACTGTTTGAGGCTTGAGTCGTATATTGTAGCTGGATCTATCTAGATTTTTTTATATTGAGAAAGTCGGCAATATCCACACGGACCAAACCGCCATTTGCAAGATGTAGTTCTTCGATGCGTACCAAACTCCATTTGGCTGGTGGCACCTTTTCTTCTGTCAAAAGGACGATGTCTCACACTTTGACCTGCTGAGTCTTCACTGACCATTTCGAGCGTTGTTGAAGATGGTGGAAGTATTAGCGAGACGATCTTCTCCAAAAGTTGTCTCGCATTCTGGAAAGCAAAGCCCAACTTGTCAGAGCCTCATCATCGACATCAGTTAGTGAGGGCTCTGGGACAGTTTTCATAGGACCGCTAGTGACAAAATGAGCGGGCGTGATGGCATTCATCGAAGTTGGATCATTTCGATCAGAGTAAAGCGGTTTCGAGTTGAGGCATACTTCGATTTCACATAAAACGGTACTCATTTCCTCAAAGGTCAGACAACAATCTGCACTTATCGACCGACTCAGATAGTGTTTTACCAATTTTACACCGGGTTCCCAAATGCTACTAAAGTGAGGAGCATTCGGTGAAGTAAAAGAACAAGTTGTCCCTTGGTTGGATAGGTCTTCAGCCACTTTGATGATAATGTTTTTAGCGCCTCGAAGAAGGGGTCGTAACTCCCGGTTAGCTCCTTTGAACGTGGTTCCCATGTCACTGTATAGCCTCGTGCAAGCATCTGGTCGAGAGATGAATCGCCTAAATGTGGCTAAGAAAGCATTTGAGGTGTAGCCAGACACTGCCTCTAAATGTGTCGCTCTTGTTGAGAGGCGGATGAAAAGGCAGATATATCCTTAATAGGACTCCATTCCTCGTTCTGGTGAGGCCCGAAAGTTGTAAGGGCCAGCGTAGTCCACTCCGGTACAAGCGAACAGCCTCGACTCTGAGACTCGGTCAGTGGGCAACTGACCTATGAGTTAAGTAGGTGTTCACGCCCTAAGACGCTCACATGTTACGCAACTGCGAAGGACCTGGTTAATCAGGATTTTGGCTCTGATAATCCAAAATCTTCCCAACCCTTGGCTCAAAGTCAGCTGTTGTCCATGGTTTTTTTCGTCGAAGCTTAGTAGAGAATTCTGAAGACGACCTCCTACTCTCAGGATTCCATTACCGTCCAGAAAAGGATGTAATATTAAGGGCTCACTCTTCCTTGAGATCTTCCTTTCGTTCTGCAGAGTCATGAATCCTGCCTAAAAATGACGAAGCTGAGCAGACATGAGCCAAAAATTGAGAATCTTTGTTACCTTTTTTGTCGTGAGATAGGGTTCCACTGACGTGGGATTGGCAGAACACAGTCTGCAGAACCTGTAGATCTAGGCTGTCACTCGGATCAGTTTTTGCAAAGAGGAATATCGACTAGGAAGGTTCTGAATGCCAGACAAGGTGGCCAGGCTCACCTTGATGTTCAGCTTTGAAGTTCCTAGTATTCCTTGTGTCTCTTGATCCACAACCCTGATAGGTCGTACGATTGTTTGAGGCCAATTTCTGGGTGGTTCAGTCAACCAGTTGGGTCCATGCAACCAGAGAGATGAATTTTTCAGCTCATCCGAGTCAAAACTTCTAGTTACGCAATCAGCAGGATTGAACTTTGTAGGAACGTGCCGTCAAACCTGATCTTTAGGAGTGGAATGTATTTTTCCCACTCGATTTGCCACAAAAGTTGGCCAGCGAGATGGGTTGCCATAAAGCCAATCAATAACGATCTGAGCGTCTCACCAGCAATATTTTAGGACATCTCTGAATCCAAGGTTTAAAGAGACAGCATCGAAAGTTTTGCTAGAAGCTCGGTGCCGCAAACTTCCAATTTAGGTATAGTTACCGTTTTAATTAGGGCTACCTCCATCTTGGTTAAGAAGAGATGAGATGAGAGAGTGCCATTTTTGCTTCTAGAGACATGATAGACCGCAGCTGAGTAGGCTCGCTGTGAAGCATCAGAGAATCCATGTTAATTCCACGGAGCGGCACAGTCAGAGGTTCCAAGCCAACGTGGGATGCTGATATCTTTCATGAGGCTGAGCTGTTGGCAGAGGGCATTCCATTCAGACAACAGGTCTTTAGTCAGTTGAGGATGGAAAATCAGTTCCTTCCTTTTGATCTCAGCGGATTGAATTGAGTCATCGCCAGCAAAGACGTCGTCGAAGTATGTGTTCTTCTTCAATATTTCCGAACCCAATGGAAATTGTTGTTGTTGATCGCTTGCCAGTTGATGCAAGATACGGTTAGCCAAGAATAATGCAGCCCTAATACCGTATGTGACAGGTGTGAGACAGTAATCTTGCAGGTCTTGGTTTGGTTCTGGTCTCCAAAATATTCTCTGCAGGTTACAGTCAATGTCATGTACATTTATTTGACGAAACATTTTAACAATATTGGCCGTATATACGTACTTAGAGATTCTCCAACGTGTCACAATTAACCGAATATCCGTTTGAAGTTTCTGTCCTGAATGCATCAAATCATTCAATGATGTACCTGAGTTGGAGTGTGGAGATCCATTGAGTGCTAATCTGATCTTCGCAGATGGATCGTTTTTTTTGAAGATCACATGATGAAGCAAATAGTAATAGTTCTCAACCCGAAGTTCTTGGTTGTTGAGGAGCCTCATGTGATTAAATTTGAGGTATTCTATCATGAAATTGTTGTAGGCTTCTCTGGTTTGGGGATCTCTTAAGAATCGTTTCTCGTTTCGAAGGAAGACCAAAACTGCTGTGCAGCGAGACTCTCCCAAGTCATTTGGAGACCCTGATAAGGGCAGTCGTACTACATATCAATCTGAGGAGTTTCTATAGTGATTATCTTTGAATAAGAGTTCTTGCTCATTCTTGCTCAATCTTGCTCTTCCTCCTTCAAGAAGGTTCTTTTGGGAATTTTCTCTGATTCCCAGAAGACTCGCACTTGACAATGATAGTCTGGATCAGCGAGCTCAAGGTCTCTCAAGTGTTGCCAGTCATTGAACTCAAATCTTTTCTTGAAAGCAAGTGGATAAGAGATTTATAACTAAAGCTTGCATTGTAAGTTTGAACTGCAAGTCTCGAGGCGATTTGAGCAACAGATCAGCTTGATCACTGGAAGATCCCAATGGTGAATCTCCCATTCCAGTTAATGGAATTTCTAATTGTTGAACTACACGTTCAATGATAAATGAGTGTTTGGACCCGGAATCCAGAAAGCCTTCAACCAGAATTGAGTATTCATTGAAGGAACTCAGTTTTATATAAGATGTTGCAAAAATGCTCTTTGTTTTGTTGCTCTCAGATTTTGAAGTCAGATGATTGTCTAAGGCAGAAGAGTTACTGGCCGATCTGGAATAACCCGAAGAAGATGGTTGCTCTGTCAGTGAATAGGTTTCCACCACTTGGTCATCTTTTTTCTGAGTGTCATCATGTACAAAAGTATGATACTTCTCTGGACACACAAAGCATCGTTTATTTGAAGGGCACGAATTGGTAGCATGGTTTTCACATAGACAATTGAAACAAAGTCCTAAGCGTTGGACATTATCTGAACGTTGGGAAGTACCCAGCCCCTCAAATCGTGAAGAGTAGGATATGAAATGAGAGACCTGACAAATGGACCAAGGATTCGCAGATTTGTTTTGCTTTTCAGATACCGCTAAATTAACCGATAGACTCTGTTTCTTAGATATTTGGAAAAAAAGGTTGGTCGAGTTTTTTGTGGATAACGAAGTCGATGAGCAGTCGGATTTGATGCTACACAGCAGAACTCTACACGCAATAACGCAAAACAGCTGAAAAAAACATTTTCTTCAATTATTCATCAAGTTATTTTATGTAGGGTTTTCTTCGCATTGTTTTATTGTGTAGAGTTCATTTTAATTTGCAGAACTGAAATTACTATTTTTTGGAGAACTTCACATTGTAGGATTCAACCGCATTGAGTTTAAATTTCAAATTACTTTACAGTTTACAGTAGTTCTTATAATATACTGAAAAACACACCATTTTTCAAGAATCATATGACGCTCTTTCTTGCCGTGTCTTCTACATTGGTTGCAGCTGTCAATGGTCAAAGTAACGAAACCACATGCGTCATTTCCATTCAATTCTTAAATTGATTTGTAGTTTAACAATTATATTAGGTAACCAACGTGAACATTCCGAACGAATCTTTGCACCAGATAATTGATTATTTCATTGGAATTATCGTAGATAACGGTGTCAGACTTTTGAAACTGTGGTTAGATATAACATAAAATGGGTTTAATAAGCTTAATGATCTTCGTTAAAATATTTCCATCACACAAAACTATGTTCACCGTAGGAAGATGGAATAAGAATTCAGAAAATTATTCCAAGTTAGTTATTTGGGTTAAATTGAACAATAAATAAAAATCAAATGCTGTGTATTGCATTAAAATTTTCTATTAAGTAGAGTTGTTAGTGATGTCAATTAGAGAGTAAATTCTGTTGAAAATATCGTAATCAATTTTATCATACGGCAAGGAAAACTGCCTCATAAAATACGTCAGATTTGATAATTTACAATTCATGCTAATACATGTGATACTGTAATGCATACCCAAATGACTAATTATTGACCTCGACTTTTATCTTAAAAGACTTCACGTGGTTCGAAATCAAATGTCTCGTCTGGTTGAAATTAAAATTGAAATCAGAAAGACTGAATAAAATGCTTTATTATTGAGTGATATTCCATTTATGCAACACTAAACAAAATGCAGTCATTATTTTGCAGAAATTATACACAATTTTCGTGAAAGGAAAACTTTTTTTTAACAAAAGGTGTAGGCACAAGAGTGCGTCGGATAAAAAATTTCAAAAACCGCAAACAATACCATATCTAGAAATAGTGCATTGGGATCCCCATAAAGTGTACTCAATATGAAATCGACCGATTCAAATCTAGGTAACGCGCGCGATTAAAATAGGTTTTACGAAATTATTATCAGCAGAGTTTCCAAGTTTTTTTTTAATATCAATTTTTTTACATTTTCGGGGTAACTAGAGTCTTCTTGATTTTCGGAAGATTCAAAAATACTATTCTGCACGATATACCGACTTTGATTCGGAAAAGAAAATTGGGGCTGGTCATTCTTCTCCAACGTATCCTTCATCAAAGGCAAATGCAGAGGAATCCAAGAAGAACATTGTAAGAACCCTTACAAAATATATTCACTTCAAAATCCACCCAGTTAGTTAACACTAGGAACTCATTTTGTGGGATATATATATATATATATCTATCTATATCTATATCTGCCGACCATTTACTAAGAAAGAAAAATAGTATGGTACTTCAAGAATTATTATTGATTTATTTGTATGCACATATTCATATGTGACAACCTATATATTTATATTTATGTACAATATTCCTCTGATGGCAAATCTAAAAATGCTTTCTGTTTTTACGCATCGCGTACAGTTTACAAGATATATACAAAATA
>JAUMHM010111684.1:0-21331 GCA_032362435.1 Melikaiella ostensackeni | reverse complement strand
GCGGTTCTCCGCAACGAGGGAGCCGAGCCTAGGCTCGGTGCGCAACTTCAGACTGGGTTCGTCCGCTCTCTGCTTATAATTTTCGTGCATAAGGCAATCTTTCCACTTGTTGGTCGTCTTTACAATTGAATCGGAAATTTTCACAATGAACTCGACGCCAGGAAGCACATTTGGAAACTGATACACAGTTTCAGAAAGATACATAAGCCTGCTATCAACGTCAATTTGTTTACAACTCGAAAACTCATTTTCCTTGTAAGTTGATACCCAGTAAACACGTAATCTGCTAGTGCCGATTTTGAAAGGTTTTGTTTGGTGCTTCTGATATACCGCGTAAATGATCATTTGGCGCTTTTGATATGTAGTCCTCACTTCGACTTTTGTATAAAAAGTTGTTTAGATCTTTGCATCTTTTCTTCCCTGAAATTAATTCGTACAACCTATGAAATCGCGAACTTGATTTGCGCAAAGTTAATTCTCGAAAACATTGATATTTTAAGGGTATTTTTGCACCGCATCAGTTCACAGTGGACCAGGAGATCCAGTTTTGTGGCCAAAAGTCAGCAAGCCTAACAAAATGTACAAAAATGAATTCTAATTACGCCTATATATGGTTTTTTGGGTCGTTGATTCCGAATATGAAGTCAAAATATCAAAAACAAAATGGCGGATCAAATATGGCGGACAAGTATTTTTTAAAATATTGGATTCACTCAAAACGTAGTATGTGACAATATTTCATAAAAAACGAATTTTTATGAAAAATAATTTTAACTTCCCACTGTTCAAAGAATGTTTGTTTAAGAAATTTGTTTAAAAATGCAAGTTACGGAAAAACTAACAACGATTGTAATAACGATAATAACGATTCTACAGAAAAAATTAGAAAGAGTCCATGTGTTGAGCAATTCTTTTCTCAACACTGTTGTTTATGTAGTATAAATGTACAATAATGTCGTATGTCACCCACTTAAGTATTTAATTATATTACGAATTTTATTTATACAAATACTGTTTATGATGTATGAGGGTCATAGTATTTGAAATTATTATGTTGTTCTCTAGAAAACGAGGCTTTGGAGATGACCGCAGGCTTCGCAGACGGCCAAGTGCATTCATTTTTCAGAGTTATAAACAACGAGATTAGGTTGAGCAAGTTCCTTGTAACATCTTTCAATGGACAAACACGGTTCATGATGTGTTATGGTCATAGTACTTAGAATTATTTTGGTGTTCTCTAGAAAACGAGGCTTTGGAGATGACCGTAGGCTTCGTAAATGGCCAAGTACATTCATTTTCCTAAGTTATAAACAACGCGGTTAAGCCAAACGATTTTCTTGTAACATTTTTCAATATACAAACACTTTCTTTGAAATATTAAGGTCATGGTATTTGAAATTACTTTGTTGTTCTCTAGAAAACGAGGCTTTGGTGATGACTGCATGCTTCGTAGATGACCTAGTGCATTCATTTTCTTATGTCATAAACAACGCGATTGAGTGAAACAATTTTCTTTTAACATCTTTCATTATGCAAACACTTCTTATGATATATTATTATTGTCATAGTATTCACAATTACATATTTTGTAGTTCTCTAGAAAAGGAGGCTTCGGAGAAGAATCGGAATTTTTGCTCGCGAAAAAATAAAGATTTCAGTTATGCATTACAAAGAAACTTTCACACACACACAAACACACACACACACACACACATTTCTATATTATGATTATTCTCATATTATATTTTATATTATATATTTCTTTCATTTTTATTTATTTATTATTTTCTTATTCATATTTTTATTATATTTATATTATATTCCTAAAAGAATAGATCAATTTTCAAACAAAGACATCAATTTTTGGGGAAATATTTAAATATTCGACCAAAACAGTATAATTTCCAACCAAATTGTTGAAGTTGTGAGTAAAAAAGACGAATCTTATACAAAGCACTCCAATTTTCAAACCAAGAAGACGAAATTCTACTAAAATGTTGAACCTCCAAATAAAAAAATTAATTTCTAATAAAGGAGTTCAACTTTCATCCACGTAGTTGAATTTTCAACAAAAGGATGAATTTTCATAACAAAAAATCATATTTCTAAAAAAATAGATGAATTTTCAACAAAATGTATGAATGAGTAACCAAACAGTTCAATTTTCAACTAAAAAATAAAAATTTTCAAGCGAAAAAATGGATTTTTAACAAAATAGTTAAACACTCGACCCAAACAGATCAATTCCCAACCAAATTATTGAAGTTTTAAGTCGAAAAGTGGAATTTTATGCAAAGCAGTTGTATTTTTAAACCAAGAAGATAAAATTCAACTGAAATAATTAATCTTGAACCAAAAAAAAAAAAAAATGAATTGATAACTGTTAAAAATTCAAGAAAAAACTGGTTACTCTTTCTTGAAACAATCGACTTCTTTCAAGCGAAACTTTTTTAGGATTTGAAGATTTTGAAGTGTCAATTTATCAAATTTTCATGTGAAATAAAGTAAATGTAACATTTTTAATACTTGCTTTTAATATAAAATTAGCTTCTGTCTTGAATTTTCAACTGTTGAGAATTCAAAGAAAATTGAAAAATGATTTTTAAAAAGTTGAATTTTCAATTGTTGAAAATCAAAGGAAACACTAAATTAAATATTCCCCAGCTGAATTTAGAATTTTATTCAATTTTCAACTGTTGAAAATTTGATTTTTACTTTTCTTCAATTTTCAACAGTCGTTTTCTATTTTACACATTAAATACTGAATTCTTCAATTGCAGATATTCAGAATTCAACAATTTTCCATTGTAAATCTTTGAAATTGAACGAATATTTGAAAAAAAGTTCAAAATTACATTATTTCAAACTGTAAACATTCCAAATTAATGAATCTTCAATAGAAAATCATAAAAATTGCTCAATTTTAAATTGCAGACATATGAAATTGAATAAATCCCAATTTCACGTCTTCCAAATTGAATAATTTTCAATTTTCAAAATTAAACTATTTCAAAAAGATCGTTCAAAGAAATTGCATTATTCTAAACTGCGAACATTCCAAATCAGTGAATCTTTAATTGAAAATCATAAAAATTGATGAATTTTAAATTGCAAACCTATGAATTTGAATATTGTTCAATTTAACATCTTCGAAATTGAATAATTTTCAATTTTAAATCTTCAAAATTGAACTATTCCAACAAAAGCATTCAAAATGACATCATTTCAAATTCTAAACATTGAAAATTTATAAATCTTCAATTATGAATCTTGAGAATGGAATAAATTTCAATTATAAAACTTAAATATGGAATAAATTTCATTTCTACATCTACGAAATTGAATAATTTGAATTTTTATCCTTCAAAGTTGAACTGCTTTGAAAAAACAGTTAAAATTACATCATTTTCAACTACAAGCATTACAAATCAATGATTCTTATATTGTAAGGCGTACAAATTGAGAAATTCATAATTACAATTTTCATTTTCAAATATTTAGAAATTTGCTAGTTTTTCATTTTCATTTTCAAAATTGGATAATTTTCAATGTTGAATCATCAAAATTCATCTCTTTAAAAAAAAACATTCTAAATTACATAATTTTAAGCCAATAAATATTCTAAATTTTAGCAAATCAGAAATTGTAAACCTCAAAGATTGAATAATTTTTAATTTTGAATCTTGAGCATCAATCCATTCCAAAATAATCATTCTGAATTGCATCATTATCTTTTTTACACAATGAATATTGAAAAGTCTCCAGTTGCAAATATTAAAAATTGAAAAATTTTCCATTGTAACTCATTAAAATTGAACTACATATTTTAAGAAAACGTGACAAAATACATTATCTTAATCTGTGGACATTTAAAATGAATCAATCTTTGATTAAAAATCATAAAAATTGACGAATTTTAAATAGCAAGTTGTTCAAATTTGAGAATTTTCAATTGTAAATATTCAAAATTGAACTATTCAAAAATACAGAACGTTTAAAATTACATACCTAGTAATTTCAATGACTTACACTTAGAATTTCTTTAATTTGGAAGACTTAGAATTGAAAACTCTTGACTATTAATAATGAGTTTCCAATTGTGAATTTTCAGAATTAATCTACTTCAAAAAAAAAAAAAATTCTAAATTATATCATTTCAAATTATATACGTTAAACTTTGAAGAATCTTCAATTACAAATCTTCAAGATCGACCTATTATAAAAAGACCTATTTCAGAACTTCATGATTTTAAATTATAAACATTCCAAATTAAAGAAATTGCCGATAAAAATTGAAGTTATAATTGAATAAAAGCCGAAATAGTTATATCAGTATTCATTTTAATATGCGATTATCATCAATTATATTTTATAATACTTCAAATTTGAGCATATATTTTAATTTGATATGTGATTGAATAATTAAAACAAGGAATATAACATAAGCGCAAGCAGAACGCTATTTTTGCTAGCAATAATAATAAAATAATTAATAAAGAATAATTTCAGGTCTAAATAACAAGGTCCTATCCCGGCTTGGATGATCGTCTCCCCAGTAGAATTTAATTTACAAATTAATTTTTTTAATAGGAATTAGAAAGCATCTAAGAAAAAAAATTAAAAATTAATTACTAGAAATCGTGAACTTCCATATTTAAAAGTCTTCGAACCCCACTTTAATTTTACGCGATACTCGAGGTTCTCGAGGACTTTTTAGTCATCGAGTTCATTCACTCATTTTCAAACCCGAAACGGCTCAACGGAAGCTCTAAGCAATTTTTTTGAAATAAAAGAAAATTCATAGGAGTATTTTTTTAAGTTAAGAAATTTAGCGTGTAGCATCTGCAAAATATAAAAATTCAATTTTTTTTGGCACCCTAGCGTATAACCTTTCTCAGGAGCCCTATGTGAATATTTTATAACATTCTACACATATAAAATATTCAAAAATATACATGATATTATGTATATCCAAAAAAAACGAATATACAAATTTTGAAAGTTTCGGAACAATTTTAAAGATTCCTTAGACTTCCAGAATTTTTCAGAAAAGTCCAGTACATTACAGAAAAATCCGGGACACTCTTGAAGATTCTAAATCATTGTGGAACAATCTGGAATATTTCAAAATACCCTACAAAAATCCAACAATGTCTAGAATATTCAAGAACAATTAATAAATTCAGGAACATTGTAAAATATTGAAGATTACTTGAGGCAAGTCTAGAAAATAGAAATGTCTCACTTTAGCGAAATCCCAAACATTCAAAAATCTTTCAGAAAAGTCCAGAATATTTCGTAGCATGCAAAAACATTCCGAAATTTCACTATCAAACATTTTGGAACATTCTAAAACATGCAAGAAGATTTAAAAAATTGTAGAACATTCCAGAAGGTATAAGAACATTCTAAAATATTCAAAAAAATTCCAGAAAAGTCTATAATATTTCTTAATAGTTTAAGAAATTCGTGAACATTAGAACCTCCTCAAACATTCAAGAATCGCCCAGAACGATCTGAAGTCTTGCGGAATATTCTAAAACCTTTCAGAATGTTCGAGAACTTATCATTTTATTCTATAAAAGTACAGAAATTCAAGGAAAAGTCAGAAAGCATTTTGTAAATTATTTGAGAAGCTATTGCAGAAAGAGTGTTGATTTCAATGTTTTCTTCAAATTTAAATAAAAGAATAAGAAAATAGAGAGAAAGAATAAGCGGTGTGCCAAAAACTAGCTTACATCATTTTAAGTGAATTATAACTAAAAATACATTTTTAACTACTATAAAATTCTTTAGACTATAAAAAACGTGTATTTTTGTGTATTTCGAAATTCATGATTTTTCTTGATACCTGGTATAAACATTTTAAATTTATTTATTATAAAAAATATTTTTCTTACATTTTAGGAAAAATTTTGTGCAAATTATTCTAGGAAAAAAATTGTAGGGGCCATTTCATAACATTAATTGTAATGAAATCATAAATTTTCGTATTCTAAGGCCGATAATATCTTACAAATTTTTTTTTTCATGAAACTTGGGACTTATTCCGCAATGAGAAGTGAATACTTTTAGGAGCTTAAATAATTTTTTAGCACTGAATTAGTATTTTTTTAAAATTGAAAACTGAGAAAATTCTTTTTCAGGCCTAAAACGGCCTAGCGGAACCTTTAAACAATTTTTTTTTAAATAAAAAATCCAAAAAGAAAATTTTTTGAATCAGGAATGTTGTAAAACATTGAAGATTACTTGAGACAAGTCTAGAAAATAGAAAAGTCTCACTTTAACGCATTTCAAAACATTCAAAAATCTTTCAGAAAAGTTCAGAACATTTCGAAGCATGCTTAAATATTCCAGAATGTCACTATCAAACATTTTGGAACATTTTGAAACATGCAAGAAGATTCAAAAATATTGTAGAACATTCCAGAAGAGTTCAGAATATCCAAGAATATTCCAAAAAATTCCAGAAGAATCTAGAATATTTCTCAATACTCTAAGGAATTCTTGATCATTATAAAACCTCCTAAAACACTTTAAAATGATCCAGAAAAATTCAGAATATTTCATAATTTCACAATAATCTGCAACACAGGGTATCTTAACGGACTGGGAAATCGGGTAAAACCGGAAAAAATCCGGGAATTTTATTTAGGATAAGGAATTTTCACCTTTTACCGCAGAATCCACTTTTTCTTCTTCATCTTCTAATTATTGTTAAGTCGAAAATCAGAGAGAGAAAAATCTGATTGCTTTACGTACATTGTATATGATACCATAAAAGTTATTCGATGATTGCTTAAATTCTTTTAAGTTCTTTGAATTGTAAAAAAACGTGTATTTTTGTGTATTTTGAAATTCAATTTTTTTTCAATATCCGATATGAATATTTTTAATTTATCTATCATAAAAAATATTTTTTGTATATCTTAGAAGAAGAAGAATTGTTATGAATTAACAAATTTTCATATTCTAAGCCCGATATCATCTTCAAAGATTTTTCCTTGTTTAATAAAATTGAGAGCTTATTCTTCAACAAGAAATGAGTATTTCTAGAGGTCAAGAGGGGTTTTTAGCCTCAAAATAGTATTCTTCAAAAAGCAGAAACTAAGAAAATAGATTTCTAGACCTGAAACGCCCTACCGGAGTCTCTAAACAATTTTTTAGGAATGATGGAAAATTTATAGCAGTATCTTTTCTAAAAACGAAGAAGTTTAGGGTGTAGCGTTTGCAAAATTAAAAAATTTAAACTTTTTGGGCTCCACAGATTACACGTTGATGCTGTCACGAATAGTGTTTTCGAAGTTGATCACATATACACAGGAGAACTTAAAAACTGTGGTACTAAAAGTTTCACTCCCACAAAACTCATGATCCAAGATCTTGTATCGCGAGTTAACATTGATATTTTACGTTCGTCTCGATGTCTGAGTAATACTATTATAATAAGAATATGAAACTATGCTGAACTAAAAATCGTGTTTTGAAACAGTTTATTAAGATGACATTATGTATTCACGAAAGTGAAACCAATCATTTAGCATATATAATACAAATGTAACGCCTTTCACCTCATAAAAAGGGGCGTTATATTATTTTCATGCACGTGACACTACTTAGGGGACACTCGAGGGGATTTCCCATTAGTAACGGATGTTGCTTTCCTCTCCTCAAATATTATTGATCACTCCCAATAAATTGGGAATGGCGCATGCTTAACGTTAAATTCTAAACACTCTTTGTGATCGTGAAAAGGTAAAAAAAGACATGTGATACTCATCTTCATTTAGCATCATTATTTCCTAATATTCTCTTGTGTCAGGCGTATATGATCTTTACCTTTCACTTTTGATTAATAGTTTTCTCTCAGTCAAAACTTCTGTTGTATCTAAGCGAAAGATGAAATATTGCATTTCAGAATCAGAAGAAAAATAAGCTTAAACACATCTTTATATATCTCAACAGTCCATGTTTCTTACGGGGAAGATTATACGGAAACTTGGGCTCTAGCATGAGAAGTAATCCCCTGAACCAATACAAACTCTGAATAAAGCGGGATTAGTCGTGCTTAATTCAAAGTTCAGAACGTATCCTGTGAACAAAATATATGTATTTGATATCAAAATACACAAGAGTGAACCTTTGCACACCATGAATATCGCTTTTCTAATTTAATATATTGGATCTATTTTATAGCACGGATTACGCTATAGATTATCACACTTAAAGATCATAGATGATTACTAAAAAAACGGTTCATGGAACATAGAAGTGCTTTCATACATTCTCAAAGAATTGATGCCCGACAATTCAATACCGTGACGGTGTCTATTACATTATAATAGGCTTTCAGAGTGTTCCCGACTTGGTGGATAAAATAGGATATCCATGAAGCCTGTCAGTCACCTCAGAATGCTCCGCCTTTCAGCATGTTTTCTATTTTTTCCTTTAAAACACTCTAGAGAAAAAAAAATTAAAGAAAATTTACTTACATCTATTCATTGATAAAATCGAAATGGGCACTTCATTTGTCCAATGCTGCCTCGCTTACCACTTTTTCCCTGCAACAAAATTCAGTGCATGGTTTTATTATTTTATAATTAGATATTCTTTAATATTTCTCTCTCATTATTTTTACATATTGCATTGAGGGTCATATTATTCATGATTTCACTTTCTTCCTTTTATTGGACAATCTTCTTTCATCATATTACAAGCTTTTTCAGCAATCATAATAGTTGGTGCATTAGTGTTTCCTTTTGGAATAACTGTCATGACAGAAGCATCGATGACTCTCAATCCTTCAATTCCATAAACTCGTAATCTTGGATCAACAACGACTGCCGAATCTCCTTTAGGACCCATTTTGCATGTTCCAACTGCATGATAATATGAAAAGCCTCTTTGTCTTATAACACAGGTCGAATATTTATCTGAGTTGAATTTAATTCCACCGCAAGGAAGAATGGGTGTCTCATCAAGTACGAAATTATTCTTTTTGACTGTCGTGGTATTAAATACACTAATTGCGATTCGAATTCCCTGAATGATACGTTTTGATCAGTTAAAGGCAGTTAAAAATCTAAAATATATCAAAGGTGACCCCCAGATTGGATCCGTGGGATTAAGTTTGATGAATCCTCTACTCTGCGGAGTAAGTAATACTGTCAGGATAGGGAATTTATTTTCACCTTCCACCCTCACAATCAATTGCGTGTCTGGAACTTTTTTATTTTTTTCAAATTCTGTGCGAACATAAGCAACAAGATTTGTTGTGCCCATCGGCTGCGAGAGAGGTCCTCCCATCTTTCTTGCATAAAGATTAAAGTTTTCGACATTCACTTTACATTCGTCAACAGGTTTTGGGGTCACATTTTTTGTTACTCCTAAAATATCTTGAGCAGCAAAATGATCCTGAAGATTGAGACCGACTGATAAGTTCTGAAAGACTTTGATTCCATGCTTTTGAAGTTCTTCAGCTGGTCCCACGCCCGAGACCATCAGTAACTTTGATGAGTTTATAGTCCATGCAGACACAATTACCTCTTTTCTTGCTATGACCGGATTTATCAAGATTCTGGTTACGTAGACCTCCGTTTCAACAATCAAATTGGCCCTTCCTCTAACTGGACGAATAAATGCTGCATTGGTACTTTTACGAACTCCATTTTCCATAGGAACTTGTGGATTAGTAACTCTTAATTGACTTTCGGCATTTATATCTATGGTTGGATATCCAAGTTCGCTGAAAGCTTCTTCCATTTTTATTGCTAATGGAGTGAGGGAAGAATATCTTGATACAGTGAGAGGTCCTTTAGTATCATGATATCCCGGGTTCTGTTTAACGATCTACAAAAAATTTGTAATCTTTAATGTTTAATTCCATTTAAGAAAGTACCTACTTTTAAAATTATTCAGTAATATACCTCTGGGTCTTCGTTGCTCTCTGACTTCATAAAATAGGGTAAAACCTGTCTATAACTCCATCCAGTATTTCCCAAATTAGCCCAATTATCGTAATCCACTTTATTACCTCTGACGTACATCATGACATTATGAGTACTTGAACCACCCATTACCTCAAAGTTGAATAGAAATATCAAATCATCATTGTTTTAGACTTCTGATCATTTATCAATTGTAAATTGTAAGAAGTCAAAAATTTTAGACTATGCACAAGAAATTGAAAATGATACTTTTGCACGAGGCATGTAGCAGCCGTTGGAAATTATGCATGATACCTTTTCTGCTTGGGATGTGTAATTCCACTCAAGAACAGTTTTTCCAAATTCCATAATGAAACCAGGAATATCAGCAGCAACTGCTTCCTCTCCTACCGCTTCAAGTAGCGGGACCTGATAAAAAACATATGAACCAAAATGTTATACATTAAAATATTTAAATTGGAAATAGTTGAATATTGTGATAAATTTACATTTCACTGTTTTCTTTCTGTAAGTTTATTCGCTACAATACATCCAGCAGAGCCAGCTCCAACTACGATGAAGTCGTAAGCTTTTGGTTCAATCCTCGTTTGTTTGAAAAAATGTAAAGTGAATCTCTTGACATCGTTTAGCAAAGTCAATGTATTCAAATTATTTCATGATATATTCTTGACATTATTTACCCTATCATATTTAAAACAACTCCCTTGATAATTATATCTCGACTGCGCCATAAAATATGGAATCAAGTCTATTTTTATCGATTTTGACATTTTTACATTCGGTGATAAAATATACAATAGCAGGCCCTTGTGTAGCACGATATTAAATTTTATGAAATTTTCTGCAATATTTGATACGGTAGAATCACCTAACTTCTGGAATTGTCCCGAGCTCCGGAAACCCAATTTTTTAGGCATGTTGGGATCGACGTTATGAATGGACACACCATCTTATGACGATCTATCTGCTTAGTTCGTACACGATTTTACACTTCTTCTTCTATAGACGAAGGGCATGTCCTGGAAAACATTTCAGGCGGTGAATGGAGACTGGATGTTTGGAATGCCAGAGGCGTGAATGATTTCAAAGAAAGGTAATTACGAGCTACAATGAGCGTAAAAAGCTGGATACTTTATATGTACCGGAAACAAAGAAGAAGGGCTGTGAGATGAGAAAGATAGAAAATGGGTGCGAAACTTGGTCAGGAGTAGATGATAAATCACATGGTAGCCAAGAAGTCAGTCTAATTATGAATGAAAGAGCAAAACAACATATCAAAGAGCATGAATATATATCTTATACATTATCACGGGTAAGAAGGATAGGGGGAATCAGAAGACTATTTATTATAGCATGCTCCGCTCAATTCGATGGTGACAGTAGTGATGTAGAAGATACCCTCTGGAACTCGTTAAATCATATCATAGGTACTTGCGATTCTGGCGAAAGAATCATTCTACTCGGAGACATCGATAAGGTAGTTGGTCATTTCGGAGATCCTGAAACGAACGGTAACGGGAAGAAATTGATTAACTTATGCTTGGAAAAAGACTTGTTCAATACAAATACTCGGTTCAGACATAAAATGATACACATGTACTTGTTCAATACAAATACTCGGTTCAGACATAAAATGATACACATGTATACTTGGTGCAGAGGCGAACGCCACAGTATAATTAACTTCGTTGTAGCAGATAAGAGACTGAGAAAGCTTGTAAGAAATACAAGGGCTTTGAGAGGCTCTGAATGTAGAGCGGATCAATACGACATAGTTTCAGAATTAAACCTACACAGGTGGAGGATAGGTGGAAAGAAGAATTAATGAAAAGTCGAGGCAGGCGGGAGTTGAAATAAAAAATCTGCAGGAACCAGAAATACAAATAGTATATTGTAAAAGCTAAATAAATTTTTCGGACATCATAAAGAAGATTAAGCGTCGCAGTTAGGCAATAAAAATGTGGAAACAGCATAAAAAAAAGACTGGAGATGCTTGGCGGAATGATAAAATCCACGTGGTTGTGTGCAAGGAGAACCAAGCATACTCGACAGAGGTGAATATTAGCAGTCCTAGCAATAAGGAAAGGACAAGACTAGAAAATGGTTATAGGGATAAAAAGAGAGAAGTAGGGTGCTAGTCAAAGATAGCAAGAATAAAATCAAAACGAAAGAAGTTGAAAAATGCAAAATAATTTTAAATGGAATAAGAAATTATTTTGGAAATGAGTTCAGAAGATTAGATATCTGCGACATTATATCCGTGATCAAAAAACTGAAGGATGGTTAGGCTGCTGGCGTGGATGGTATCACGGCTGAAATGCTTGAGAGAGGTGACGGATGAATGTTTCTGTGGCTGAACGAATTTATGAATATGTGTGCTGAGAACAATAAAATTTCGAATGAATGGAGAAAGGCAAATATCGTTCTACTTTGCGAAGGAAAGAGTGATCAAGTTGACTGTACAAATTATAGAGCGATTAGTCTAATAAGTACCGTGGGCAAAATATTTACCAAAGTAATTATTGGCCAGGTAATGAAAATAAATAAAGCAAGGATCTGGGAAGTCCAATGTGGATGAAGGAGGTGTTGATTTCGGAACAGTGAAAGTGCGTGGACTGGCATTTGCATATGATAACATTGTTACGGCAGAATCAGTCGATGATTTGCAGAAAATGATGAGCAGACTGGATACCAGCACAGAGAGTATGGATGTTAACATAAACGCCAATAAGACAAAAATTATTGTGTTTGAAAGAAAGGATGAGAAAACAGTATGCAACATTGCCTTAAACGAAGAGAGGATATAACAAGTTGATAATTTCGTGTATCTTGGAAGATTCCTTACTGCTGACGGAAAGATAGATGCAGAGATATTCAGTCGTATAAATGAGGGTAGAAAGATTATCGGTAGTGTACGAGCCATTACTAGAAGTGAAAATGTAACGAATAAAGCTAAAATTGCAATATATAATTCTGTGCTGGCGCTCACTGTGCTGTTTGATAGCCAGACCTGGATGTATCAAGAAAAGAATGGAAGTACAGTGGAAGCGGTTAGCATGCGGTCCCTGCGAAATATATACGGTAAAACGGAAACGGACAAAGTCAGTGATATATGTGTTTCCGCAAATGTCGTGTGGAAAAAACACTGATTGATAAGAGTGGAAGAAATTTGTTGTGAATAATTATTAGTAGTGTACCTAGAGATAGACCGAAGGAAAAATGGTTGGAATGAATAAATGAGACTTTGAAGCGGAGAGATATGAAGAGTCGTAGAAATACAAGAGTTTGCATGAGAAGATGTATCGATGTAGAGGAACCAAAAGAGATATTCGAGGATAGGGATGTATGGAGGAAAATTGTATATAAGAAGAAAAGGGACACTTGAAACGTAAGATTTTGAATAATAATGGGCCCTCGTGAAAAGCTTTACTTCGTGGATGTGGTTGGGATAAGGAGTATGCGTCCACCCATGGGTTTTTCCGTCTATTGAGTGTTTACGTGTGAATCGTGATGTAAGGAGGCTCTGTGAAGCTCTTCACCTGGAGTGATTGCTAGAGAGATTGGTCAGTGACCTGTTACAGAGCGGTGTCTTGAGATGAATTTGTCGTTCAAATGAGCAACATGCGACTTTTAGATTGATCTATAACCTATCCCTTCACATGCACATTCCCTACTTGCTCTTACTATGAAAATTCATTGATTCCCGGTAGTATAACGATGCTAGAACCAAACGATTGGTGATAATGAGCTGTGTGATGGTCAGTCAGATCTCATTGATGAACAATCTTGCCAGCAAGAACATCTGCGACAAGCGGCAATTCGTAGAACATCAACTGTGCCTGCTGAGGATGCTTTGGCTAGAGTTAGCGATTTGCAGCCAACCACCTGAACATGATTACCGTAGGAGGGTATAAACTGGTGTATAACAATGATATAAGAGTGAATGCATCTCTATTATGAAAGCGCAAAAGGGACACAATTTGAGGACGAAGTTCGACATAGAAAATATTTTACTTACCTTAGAAGACCCAGCAATGAAGATTAAGTGAAGGGTCAATTCGGCGGGGAAAAACGTCGATAATGATCATTGTAGCAGGACAGTGCATTTGATCAGGGGACAATTAGGGACCACAGAATTAGAAGACGAGAACAAGGATCACATCAAGGCAATGGTTGAGGGTAAGTCGTATAAATATTTGGGTATTCTTGAGTCTAAGTCTAAGCATACGAGAGTTAAGAAAAGCCTAGTGACTGCCTTCACTACAAGACTCAGATTGGTTCTGAAGAGTTCTCTCAATTCGGCCAATAAAATGAAGGCTACAAACACCTATGACATTCCTGTCCTCACGGAATTTTCACATTCGGTGCTTGTTTATTCCAACGCGGATAGTTCTGTTTACCCTTTCAAAGTCTGTGTGCGACCATTTGATGAGACCAAAAGAGCGAACATTTTTGGGCTCATCAAATTGCAATTTGTCATTTCAACGGGGATAGTTCTGTTTACCCTTTCAATGTCGGTGTGTGCAGGCGATTTGATGAGCCCAAAAGAGAATGCTCTTTTGGTCTCATCAAATGGTCGAACACCAACTTTGAAAGGGTAAACAGAACTATCCGCGTTGAAATGACCAAGAACCGAATTCACCACAGTAATTCGGCGATTGAAAAGTAGTTCTACCACGACATAAGGGGGTAGAAGCGAAGTACATGTCAAGGAACCGTGTATATCACAAATTATACAGTTGCGAGACTATTTTAACAGCAAACAAGATGCTGTGCTTTAGAACACCATCTGTGAAGCAAATCTCGAATACATACCCTCGAACTTGTCCCCACAGAAAGCCTTGAATATCAGGACAGAAATTATGGAGAAATTAGGAACGTAGTGGAGACAAAAAGCTATCAACGGCGAGCACCCCAAATGTCAGTTCAACAGGAAGTGGGCAAAGAAGCATCCAATATTTGGCTGAAAAAAGGCGTCCTTTTTTCGAAAACGAAGGGAATCGTGATAGCGATTCAGGACAGGGTGATGTAGCGGGAATAATACATCAACAACTAGCCCTAAACCTAGAAGCCTTAACAGAATGGACGCCTTTCAATAGATATATTTCAGTGCCCGTTTCAGAAAGCGAAGACTACATCTTATACTTCGATATTACTATCCAGATGGATCATTACATCGAGCCAATCAACCTGACATCGTGATGCGTGAGAAAAAAGGTGGAAGAGTCTATATTATCGACATTGCTTGTCCACTCAACCGGAACTTGCAGGCAACCAATGCAACCAAGATTTATATAGTTAGTACAGCGAGCTAAGGCATGAAGTGAAGACAATAATATGGAGGAATGTGAAACATGCATCTATTCATCCTATTGTGATTTCGGCTAAAGGCAATGTGCACGCAAGATGCACTAAACATTTCGAACATCTAGGAGTTAGTAGGGTACTAGCAGCAACTCAAAAGGCAGTTTCTTCAAACACTTATCGCATTGTGAGAAGCTTCCTAGACCATCAGGAAGTGAGCGACTAAAACCCTATGGAGTAACAGATGGTAGCTGCGTAAGGACAACAGCGGTAAACGATGAACTCCAAATCACATCAACCACCTAATTTCGTGCCTACTACAACATCGTCGAAAGAAATTTCAAACATCGTATTAAATTCTGTACATCTTAAATTCATCAGGCAATTGACTTGGTCTGTGGCTGATAATGAAAAACCGGGTTCACCCGAGAAGGAAGTTGAAAAATCCAAAAACATAACCTATAAAAGCAATAAAGGCTTTGAGTTCAAAGTCATCAATAACGAAAGAACCCAGTTTTGTTTACCAAAAGTAGGTATAGGTTCAAAAAAAGGTGATTCTACGGAAGTGTGGAAAATTTGTTAATATTTCGTTACGTAGTGCAGAACGTTGTGTATGCTTATTGTATTGCGAAAATTCAAGCTGTCAAGAAATAAGCTCGATTCCATATAAAGAACAACTGAAACCTGATTCTTTATAAGGACTCACCCAAACTTGATTCCATATTGTATGAAGCAGTCGATTTTACCTTATCGAATTTCTCATCCTCAGGCGAGAAGACCCACAAGAGAGAAGTTAAGATTGTCGCTAGGCAGGTGCAGTAGTTTACAGCACACGACTACTGTATGAAAGGCAGAAGTGAGGGCAAAACCATCCTTAAAGCTGGTCACAGTTACAGAAGTATAGATAAATCAATTCTAATATATATTATTATTTTTGATTGATAAGTATCTACGTAAGTTTCACTATCTTTTAAGAGAGGCCTCTCCTGTACAGTAAGATTGATTATGTTCTTAAATATTTTAAGTGCACGTACCTCTATGATTTTTGTATTTTCTTCTGAAAGCATTCGGTTTTATTTCAGACAAAAATTTAAGAAGTCGTGTCATAATACGTATTTCTCTTTATAGTGCAAAGGCAAAAAATTACTGAAACTTTTTTTGAACGCAGGAACAGATTAAAAAACATTTTTTAGAGGTAAACAGTTTTATTGTATACTAAATTTCATCGAAAAATGCACAGTACTCTTAAAGAGCAATTAAAAAAAAGAATCAAACTCACAACTTGAATGTAACTGGAGTTCGCAATGTCTGTAAACAAAAACATAAATAACTCCTCTTCAAAATAGTAAAATTAATTTTTTTAGTAATAAGAGAAAGTAATACAGTATTCCAGATCACAAGCAAGCTATTACGAATACATTTCATCCCCCACACAATCTAATGTACAATTTTTTTATTTTTTTATTTCTAATTTACCACTAAACGCTCGGTTTTCGGATTTCGTTCCACAAATGATTTGTATTTGATGTCGGACGAGAGCAAAAAAGTTCCACCCCAATAACCCTGCCGAGAGAGTGACATTTTAAAACACTTATTGAATTTTAAAAATTCTCATTTTCCTTTAAAGGTTCGATTCTCGGATTTTATTGCACTAATGACTTGTATCTTATGTCGAACAACAGCAAAAAAAGTTTAATCCCAATGTCAGTAACGAAAGACTGCCATTTTTAAAAATTCATTGAACTAAAAACAGTTTATAAAATGTAAAAAACTATAATTTTCCTCTAAACCCTTGATTCTCGGATTTTATTTAACATATTGTTTGTATTTGATTTGTGGCATAATAGGCTTTATAGCTTGAGCCCAGGGGAGCCCTAATGGGGCTTCCCGCCCATCTATAAAAAAAAAAAGTTGTATTTGATTTCGCACACCAGCAAAAAAATTTCATCCTAATAGCACTATCGGAAAACGTTGTTTAATCTGAATGTATCAATTGCAGTATTCTTATAGTGATACGAAAATGAAATTTTTTTGGTGTTTCCCGACGTGAAATACAAGTAATTAATGAAACAAAATACGAGCTCTCGGTACTTAGAGGAAAGTTATAATTTTTAAAAAATGTAAGTTAATTTTTTTGATTGAATAAATTTTTAAAAATAGCAGTCTTCTGGTAGGGTTATTAGGATAAAACTTTGTTTGGTGTTGCGTGGCATCAAATATAATTAATTTTCAAAATACAATTTGAGAAACGAGCGAATAGGAAATTTTATAAGTGCAAGTTTATATATTTTTTTGCTGAAACCTCGTATATCTAAACCTCATAATTTAGAAAGAATTTGCTGAAACTTTATAATAAAGCCCGAAGAGATTAGGCAACATTTTTGAAGGTAGACATTTTTATTGTATATACTAAATTTTATCGGAAAAATGCACAGAACCCCGATGCAGCAAGTTCAACAATTATCAAACTCGTGACTTTTGTAGAAAAAAAGAATTTTTAAACATAAATTCACTCATTTTTTTAAATGAAAATTTAAAACAGCCTTGCACTGAAAATTTCATTTTGTGTACCTTATTATCTGTGTGTAAAAATCGTGGATATTATTTTTCTTCGAAATCTACCTGGCATGCCCATTTTTCAAAAAGCTTGTAAAATTTCAATATTTTCGGTTTTTCTTGGATAAAATCTTATTGTTACAGACCACAAAAAAAAATTCTGTGAACTTTGCAAACTATCTTCAAAATTGTTTCAGCTTGTAAAAAATTTGTCGCACTCAAAACTCACTTTTAAAAAAATCGAAAACTTTAGCAATAATTCAGGGTCTGGCTACTTTGATTTGCCAAAATCTTCTGATTTGTTTTAAATAAATTTTAAGAGTGATAAAGTTTCTATGTGATCAAGAAATTTTTTAGATAGTTTGAAAAGTCTTTAAAAATCATTTCAGTTTTTCGAGATTCATGGAACTGAGATTTTTTCCTAGGAAGAAACAGAATATTGACATTAATCTCAGAAGAAAAATTAAAATTTGTCATACTCTGTAGAATACGAAAAGAAGTAATATTAGCAATTTTTTCTAAACCCTAAGAATTAAGAATTTTTCCCACTTTCTTTTGTCAAAGAATAAAAAAGGATTACTGAAACTTTTTGATAATGCCGCAAGAGATAAGGAAACATCTTCAGAGGTAAATATACATCATATAGTTTTATTGTATAATAAATTTCATCCGTAAAATGCATAGAATTTCGAAGCAACAATCTTAAATATAATCAAACAACTTTAGTAGAGATTGGGAATTCAAAAAATATATAATCTCATGATTCTTAAATATTTTTGTAACCCATTGAAATGGTAAAAATGGCTATTATAAGGGGTAACATTGAAATTAAAGGGGCGATACCGAAAAAATGGTAGAGATGAGTAGGTACACACCACTACTTTCTTTCACGTAACCCAATTTCCATTTAGCGATACTAATATCATGTTAAAAGATTTCTCATTGTCATTGTGAAAATATAAGGCCGCGGCTAATCGTCCAGCTTTTTGGAATGAATAGCAAAGGCATTTCATCGAAAATTCTAAATGAATAAACACTGCGTTTTGGAAAATTGAAACCACCTTATTTCCTTCAATACGCTTGCATTTTCAGTTTTCCCTCTGATGGCTTATTTCTTTAGCCGCCTTCATGGGACATTCGTCTCGAAGATTTGGAACCACTTGAACTAAACAGGAGCATTCGGGGAAATTGAGTAACGAGAATCGCAAAGTTTATTTGAGTGGAAAATCTGTTATTTTCTTCCATTAGAGACCGCTCCATAGTAGTTTACGGTAGTGGCTAGTAATTGGCATAAGATAAAAAGTGCCCACAGAAAATTTAGAAAACTCTAAACTCATAGAGATCTTCAGTTTTGAATTAGCCGTATTTAGGTTCACCATAATTCGGTGAGCTTAGAATAGATTTTTTGGTGAGTCCACGGAAACTGAAAAAAGGCAGCTAGTTTCACCGAAATACGGTGAACCTAGCAGAAATATTTTTAGTGAGCTCCAGACTGGGAAAGTCATGCTTGCTTTCTTCCACGCGTTTATTTTTAAACATTTGTCAGTATATTACAATATTTTGCATGCGTAGTAAATGTTTTTTCTGTGAAAGTGCCGGTTCAGAATGTAAAATGTTACCCGTGGTGTTTTATAAATTGAACTTTACGCAAAGTTAGAAAAATTTATGCAATGTTTGAAAAAGATATTGGAATTTTATAAAATTTATGCATATGTTTGAAGCTTTTGGGAACCAGTGGGTATTCTCTAAAACTGCAAAAGTTGTGAAAATTGTTAAAATTGACAGAAATGTTTGGAAATGTTTGAAACTTTAGAATTTTACGGGAATTTTTGAAAATTCAAATCCAAATTTGTGGAAGTTTATTAGCTTGTCAAGTTTTACTCAGGGATTCAGGGTTGAAAATTCTTATAACATTCATGAAGTGATGAATAGCTTTTCCCATTGTAAAGTCCAAACTGTAGAAGGATGGTGCCCTCCTCAGCATGCGACACAAACCGATCATGAGTTCTTTATTTGTGGCTTTGTTTTCATGCTTTCCTTCGAATGACCGAAGTCTGGTGGGACTGACGTTATGTATGAACACACCACCTTCTGAAGATTCAGCTGCTTAGTTTAAACCTGATTTCATTCTTATGGAAAACATTTAACGCATCAAGTTTTTAGTTGGCAGCTGGTAGTTGATGGTACTTTCAATAATGAACAATATAAATAATAATTTTATCTCGGATACGATTGACACTTGTGTTGACATAAGGCATGCCCTCGGAAAAGTGTCATGCGATGAATGGAGACTGGGTATTTGGAATGTTAGAGGTTTAAATGACCTTAAGGAAAAGGAATTGTGGATAACAATGCGTGTTATGAAGCTAAATATTGTATGTGCACCAAAAACAAAGAAAAAAAAACATAGAAGTGGGCAAGAACTTTGGACAGGATTGGAGAATGAATCAAGTGGTAGCCGACGAAACGGTCCGATTATGAATAAGAGAGTAAAAAGGCATGTCAAAAAGTATGAATGTGTATCTCTGGGATTATTATGGGTTAGAATGAAAGTGAAAATCAGAAGGCTGTTTATTATAGCGTGCTACGCTCCAGTTGTTGGTGACAGTAGTGATGTAAGCGATATTTTCTGGGACTCGTTGAATGACAATTTAGGTACTTACGATCCTGAAGGAAGAATCATTATACTCGGGCATATAAAGGACAGAGATGGTGTGCAACGCGAAAGTAACGATAGGGTCTTAGGTCATTACGGAGATCCAAAAACGAACGGTAATAGAGCCTAGAGGGATAGAAAGAGATACCAGGGTTATGAAAGGCTCTGAATGTGGAACGGATCATTATCTCATAGTTTCAAAATTGCCCCTAGGTAAGAGATGGAGAAGGACAGGGTACAATAGAAGTCAAAGCAGACACAAATTGAAACAAAAAAGTTGCAGAAAACCTAAGTACAAGTACTGTATCGTAAAAAGTTGAATAAATATGCAATTCCGGTGCGTGGATAATACTACGGGATGGCATCTTTAAGTGTGCATCTGAAGTACGCTGTACTGCGTAAGTAAGAAAATTAATCAATATGAACAAAGGTTGAAAAGGGTTCATGAGGACTTTTGTCTCAAAGCGGAAGAAAGAATATAAAATGTGTTTTGATATCATTTCTTTTATATAAATTATTTTGAAAATTTGGAAACATGTAGCATATTACATTCCTCAAGCGTCGATAAAGTGGAAATTCTATACTATTGTTATTTGAAAAACTGCAGAGGGACAAATGCAGTTTGTTGAAAATACTGAAGCTTTTAAGTCGTCCTTTCAGTATAAGAATTGACAACTTTCCACTGCTAAAAACTTTGATGCATGTTTTTATTATTCTACAATTTGATATTTTTCATTATTTCTCCCTCATAATTCTTACACACTGAATTGAGGGTTATATTATTTATGATATCACTTTCTTCGCTTTAGTGGCCAATCTTCTTTAATCATGTCACAAGCTTTTTCAGCAATCCTAATAGTTGCAGCAT
>JAUMHM010111549.1:0-21361 GCA_032362435.1 Melikaiella ostensackeni | reverse complement strand
AAAATTATAAGATAGAAATTCTTAGCAATAAGGTCCGAAAGCGTTCGGCTGAAATACGAGAGAGTCGGATAGGGCTGGTGCGGAATTGTCCCGTGCCCTACTTCGGTATCCTCAAGGTTCGATTGCCGTAAATTAGGTCATAAAAAAGGGTCCTAATCTCTCAAGCTACCTCCAGAGACGCAATCAGATCGACCCCGCAAATAGCCTGAAACAGGCCTGACCTTTTTCCAGAGAATATTTAGAGATTTTCTTTCGGTAGGGTTTTGAACTGTTTCAGGTTATATTGACCTTTTTTTCGCAAGAAATCGGTTATTTTAACAAGAATCATTAGATTTCGAAGAATTTTACAATTCTGAACATTTTTTTGTTATGTTGCGTTTGTGTGTTTCACCTAAAATTGGTATTTTTAAACAAAAATCGTTAGATTTTAATGCAATGATTTTCGTTTGAAGTAATAAAATTTACAAGCTTTTGAAATTTTTTCAATTGTGTTAGTACTTTTCGTCGGAAATTTCAATTTTTTTCAAAAATCATTAGAATTCAAAGAAGATTCATAATTTTTGAACAATTTGAGGTTACGCACGTCGGCGTTTTGCATTAACAATTGGTAATTTCAAACAAAAATCATTATAATATGAACAAGATTTAGACTTTTCAAACAATTTTGGAATATGTTAGTGTTTTTCATCGGAAATTGATATTTTTAATAAAAAATTCATATTTCTAAGAAATTCACCATTTTTTTTACAATTTCAGAGTATGTTAAAGTTTCACATCGGGGATCGGTATATTTTCAGTAAAAAAATCATTAGGTTTCGAAGACGATTAAAATTTGTTGTACAATTGTTGGTTACGCAAGCGGTTTTCACCGTAAATATCAATATAGATTTTAAAGGAGATTTACAATTTAGAAACAATTCAAGGTTATATTAACATTTTTCAACCGAAATCGGTTATTTTGAACGAAAAACTTTAGATTTAAAAGACAATTTACAATATTAAACAATTTTTTATGTTATCTTATTGTCATCTGTTGAAAATTGGCATTCTTAATTTAAAAAATCATCAGATTTTTCAGATTATCATCATTCTTCAGATTATCGTTTAGTCATTAAATTCATAATTTTTGAATTCGTTGGCGTTTTATACCAGGAATTGGTGCTTTTAACAAAAAATCATTGGATTTCAAAGAAGATAACAAATTTTGAAAAAATTTTAGATTATGCTCACGTTTTTTATCGGGAATCGCTATAGATTTGAAAGATTTACAATTTTGAGTTATATTAACATTTTTCATCAGAAATCGGTTATTTCAAACAAAAATCATTTGACTTCAAGTATTGAACTTATAGTTTTGAACAAATTTAGGTCATATCAGTGTTTTCCTTTGGAAATTGGTATTTTTGAACGAAAATGCAACTGCTTGATTGTCTGTGGAAAAATATTATATATTCATTCTGAAGTTGATATCAATTCTTATAAATTATCGAAAATATTGTCCTTCATTTCCTTTTCAATTATTTTAGGTAATAGATATCATGAAATACAAAATTTTGTATTAATAGTAATTTTATATTTTAATTCAAAAATTGCGTGAGACAACGAAAATAATAATCGAGCGCGAGGCGCACGTGTTTGTTTTTTAGTAAATCCTAAATAAGTATACGTGTTCTAAGCGAAATTTTGAACAAATGTTCAAAATACTCAATAATAAATATCTGTAATATACAATTAATTTTTAAAAAGATAAGGACAAAAATAAATGTGAATAATAAAAAGAATAAAATTAAAATTATAAATTATAGTGCGTAATAAATATGAAATAAATATAAAAAGGCGAAATAAATTTGAAGTGTCTAGTAGATGCTTCAATTGTTCTATTGATTAACTAATTTCAATCTCTTTTAAGGGCATGTGATACTTCCGCGTATGGTAGATTGGGTTCAGTTTCCCCGGGTTTTTGTCCACAAAAATTAAAATTTTTTAAAAACTGAATTCGGAGGTGCTATAAAATAGTATAACGGACGTCCCCGAACTCTTTTTTAGAGGGATAAAATAAAAAAAATCTATTCTGATAAATAAAAATTGTATGTACGTGCACTATTTTGAGGTTAGGATCAATTTTTCGCCAAATACAAATCATTTATGAAATAAACTTTTTTGATTACCCACAAACAAGGTTGGTTCCGGGACATTAGTTTCTGTGTTTTTTTGCTTGTCCTAAGTTTTCGGCCAAAAATATTGTGTAGTTTGGAAATTATCGATTGACATCATTTTGTAATTGAAAAGTATTAAACAATAAGCGATTGTTAACATTTTTATGTCTTCCTAGGCATCGCTAGAGTATTTTGAATGCGTCATGCAAATATGAACTCATTTCAAAAATATTTGGCCGAGTTAGAACGATTTAAGTTTTAAAACTTAATTGAATCAGGGAGAATTTTCTTTTCAATATTTCGTTTTTATTATTAAAAATAAACGTTTACAAAAATAATCTGAAAAGATGCAGTTTCATTTTCTCATTCTCTACACTTCCACATTTTCAAAAAATTGATTTTTCGATTTTGAAAATTTTCTTTTCTTGAGACGATCGGACAATACTTTTACGCGTTCTTGAGCGTCGGGCTCGTTATTGCATCCGGCGGCTCAGTTGTTCATTTCAAGTAGCTTAAATTTAAACTTATTCTTCTGATGATCACTTTTAATTTGAAATTGCTCGTAGATTCTAACGGTTATAACGGAGGTGCATAAATAAATAGGATCCGTACACAAATTATTGTTGAAAATAAAAAAGAGATACGGAATTGAAAATTAAGACTTTGATCCAAACGAACGAATTTAAAAAGGAATGATAATTTTTCATTGCAGAAAGGAAAGCTTAGGTTTTTTTTCTTTAAATAACTTCAGTTAAAAAACTAAAAATTTTTATTTGACAGCCTTAATGATTCCACAATTTTAAACTGAAATCCTTCCGAATCGATAATAGTTTCAAATTCAACTAATGAAAGTCTCAGGGCAATATAACTATTAAATCTTTAAAAACTGAAAAATTTCATATTGAAAGGCTCATGATAGTCAATTTCAAATTTACTAATTTGAGATTTAGATTTAATGTCCTCTACTGCTAGTGATTGATAAAAATACATTTTCTGGACAAGAAAATGCCTTGAGATTTTTATATTTATTCCTAGATACACGAACATTATGTTAAAAATGCTAAGCCTGTTCAAATTTTCCAAGAGATATAAATAAATAAATAAATATATATATATATATATATATTCTACTGGGAGCCGGTGTCATTTTCATGGATGGCAGTCGCTTCCAGGGGGACCCTGCGGTGGTTGTTTGACCAATTTATATATATATATATTTGCATTTGTTTTTTTTTTTGTTTCGTCGCATTTGTTCCAAAAAGTTACTGTTTTTGCTCTCTGTTTCTTTAAATACGTGTGAGGTATTGTTTTTCACGATTTTTCAGTGATATCAGTACACATAGATATTTTTATCTTTTTTCACTTCATTTTTGCAAAATTTGCGGAATTTCCTGTTTTTTTTGAATGATGAAAAAAAATTGTTGCGAAATATCGAAAAGTGGTAAAGGAATTGGACAAAATTTGATGGGATGGTGAATGCAAGAAAAAGAAAGAAGAAGTTACAAAAGCATATGCAGATTGGAAGGAAGCAAAAAGGGATAGGGGGAGAAGAGGATATAGAGCTAGAGGACGGGGGATAGAAGCACAAGTTAAAAATCAAAAGAAAGAAGAAAAATAGAAAATGCATAATTTGCGTAATGAAAAGATATAACATCAGAAAGCAGAAATGGAGGATAAGTTAAGACGAACAGTTAAGGAGAGTGATATGTTAGAGGAAAGACGAGGTAATAAGTACAGACGAGAAGCATATGTAAATAAGACCGGAGGAGTGTAAAAATTTGTGACCAATGATGTATCGGACATAGTTCATATTTTTTTTGCCCGAGAAGTTGAAAAAAGGACATTTTTATTAATAAAATATCCTAATTACTTCAATAAAATACACCATTCCAAAGACAATTTCTCTCCCTTTTCAAAAAAAAAATGTTTAAATAATTTTTGGCACCCGTTTTAAAAAGTCTTTTACTGTTAAACGGAACCCTTATACCAAATTTTATACTCTTGCAACAATTTGATCGAAATTTAAGTGTACCGCTTGGACTAAAAGCCAAAGTATTGAAGAGATCGGAGAAACGATTTTTTACAGAGAAGTAAAATTTTTTAACAAAAGAAGTTCTTAAATCACAGGGCTTTGAAAAGGCTCGTAAGTTAAAGTGCGCAATAATAATTGTCTTGAAAAGACTTTTTTCCCATAATTGAGTTAACAGGAAACGATGGCATTTATTCTTTTGCTCTCGATTGCGAAGCTTTTTCCCTTCCTGGTAAAGTTAAGCGTTATTTATTACAGGTGCTTCATTTCATTGTTGCATCACAAGCGAAACTAAAATGAAAAAGCAGAAGAAATATGCTTTACTATAATTTCTATGCTATGTGAATGGATGCCATTTATTGTTTATGTAACTGCAAATAAAAAACAAAAATTAGTTTGAATCTTTCTAAATTTTTTTTATTTTAAATTTCCGTCAACTGGGGTAATTACGGATCGAGGCTATTACTCCATAAAAAATTGTTTCTGAAGGGACTTAACTGCATATCACAAGAATATTGTTTATAAAATGTGCAGAAAGTCTTATCACAACAAGAAAAAAGAAATCATGAAGTTATAGTGCATAAACGCTGATCCATATTTACCCTAACACAGTACGAGGGTCGTTTGATATGTTAGGTAAATTTCGCACTAGATGGCGCCAGAATAAGGTTTGTAGTATATGACCAGGAAATAGCACTCTTCAAACTAACCTCTACCAAACTTCAGTCAAAACCGACGCTCAGTTTACGTTTAGCATACGTTTGAAGTGAGTGTGTCAGTAATTTTCGAAAAAATGGAGAAAGATGAGTTCCGTGCAGTGATAAAACATTTTTATTTAAAAAATTGGACGGTCGCGCAGATCAAAAGTCCACGGGGAGTCTGCCCCTTTGTCGAAAACCGTTTATTTTTTAATGAATTTAAACGTGGCCGAGCCACAACTAAACATGAAGCGTGCTCCGGACGCCCAAATAAGGACACCACATCGAACATGGTGAAAAAATTCATCCTATGGTTATGAAAAATCACCGAATCAAGGTGCGTGAGATTTCAAAGTCAGTAGGCGTTTCCACTGAATGAGTCTATAACATCTTGTACGAAAAGTTGAAGGTTAACAAGGTGTCTGGAAGATGGGTGCCGCGATTTCTGACAACCGATCAAAAGCGCAACCGAAGAGACGTTTCAGCGCAGTGTTTTGCAAAGTTTAATCGGAATCTGCATTTCCGAATCGACGAATCTGCAATCGGAATCGACTTTTTGCGTCGATTGGTGACTGTGGACGAAACCTGGATCCACCACTGGTGGAGAGACAAAGCAGCAGTCAAAGCAGTGGGTACTGCCTGGTGAAAGTGTGTCAAAGAATAAGACTGTGTTTGCTTAGCTGGGAAGGTGATGGCCACAGTACTTTGGGATTTCCGAGGGATTATCCTCATTGACTATTTGGAGAAGTGTCAAATTATAACAGGAAGGTATTATGCATCATTATTGGACCATTTGAAAGCCGAACTACAGAAAAAAAACGACAATGATTGACGCACGAAAAAGTGCTGTTCCATCACGACAACGCAGCGACTCACACCTTCGCTATCGCAAAACACGAACTGAGCTTCGAATTGTTTCCTTATCCACAATATTCTCCAAACTTGGCTCCGTGCGAATTCTCTCTGTTCCTCAACTTGAAGATCTGGCTCGGTAAGCAGAGATTCTTGTCCAATAAAGAAGTTAATCGATGCCGTAAATGCGTTTTTGCGGACCTCAAGAAGTCTTACTTTTCTGAAGTGATGAAAAAATTGTAATCTCACTGGACTAATTCAATGTCAGAATTACTCAGAGTGAAAAGTTATACATAGTGGAACAAATTAGGTATAACTTTCATTCGTTCTATCCAAATGATGTATAAAACAAATTGAAATTATACATAATTTATTCCACAATGCAGAAGTTTTCCGCCTGGAAATCCAATCTAGTTCACGATCATAGCAATTCGAAAGTCGTGTTGTTTTTTTACAAACAGAAGAAGAGAAGAAATTTATGTCGGAACATAAGATGCTAGAAAGTAAAGTGTTTCCAAAAAAGGCCCGATGGATTGTTTTGTTTTTGGTTTCATAATGTCCATGGCATTATAGACTAGAATAGTCAGTCGCAAAATCCCATATGCAAGGACCTTGCAATTAAATTTGGTTCAGCCCCACCTTGAAACATTAGTGGTACTTATGCAACAAATGAAAATGCTGATCCAATACGATGCTGATCATATGATAATTATAATGATAATGATGATGATGGTCTTTGATTGATGATGATAGTGATAACTTATTATCGATGATAACAATATCAGAAGATGTGTGGATGGTGTTATTAGTAAATGATCTATGATTGATGATATTATCTGAAGATGGTTATGTGTGTGGATGACGGAAGGATACGATGACGTTGGTCTATGATTGATAATGATATGGTAATTCTATCTGAAGATATTTAGATAGTGTTATAAGCTGTTGATCTATGATTGATGGTGATATTATCTGAAGATGATGTTTCGCATTAATGTTAACGATGTTATGAGACATGATAATGTATGATTCATGATCATAGCGATGAAAAGACACTGTGAAAATTTTATGTGTTCAAAATAGAAATACGACTCAATCGGATTGAGTGAAATATAAATGTATGAAGACTAAGAAAACTGAGATTTGCTAAACGTAGGCAACGAGTATACGAGTGTATACGTACATTCTGTTGATTAAATAAACGTGAAACCTTGATGAAATTAGTTTTAGAAGAGAAAATTTCCAGTTTTCTAGCACAATATTACAAAAGCATTAAAAATGAACTTCAATGTTTATTTACACTATTATTTTTTAGTCTATTAATGATCAAAATTTATATTTATTTATCGCAGGCATCACTGCCTTTCCCCTATCCACACATTTTACCTTTTTTTCGTTTTTAACCTGAGTGCGAAGTGAATTAATAGAACTCAATAAGAAAATTCAACTATTTTTATTTCAATGTTCATTCTTTATGGTTGAAAAGTCAACTTTTATATTTTCAGATAAGGATGAATCTTTTTTGCTTAAAAATTTAATTATTTTGTTGAAAATTTAACTAGTTTTTGAAAATTCTTTTTTTTTTTAAATTTATCTTTTTCAGTAGAAAATTCCACTATTTAATTCAAAATTCATGTTTTTTGTTAGAAATTTGTCCTTTCGGGTAGAAATATAATCTTCTTGATTGAGAATCCAACTATTTTGTTGAAAATTCAGTTATTTTGTTAAATATCCTCTTTTTAGGCAGAATTATAAGCTTCTTAGTTAAAAATTTAACTATTTGGTTGCGAATTCATTTTGTTTGAGATTCATCTTTTTTGGTAGAAAATTAATTTTTTTTAGTTAAGAATGCAACTGTTCAGTTGAAAATTAATCTGTTTTGAATATCAATTCAACTATTTCGTTGAACGTTTGTCTTTTTTGGATAAATTCACCGTTTTTACATTTGAAATTAAAATCTTTTTTGGCTGAAATATCGACTTTTACATTTTTCGTTGATAATTCATCTTTTTTGCTCGAAAATTCAAATTTTTTGTTGAAAGTGGAACTACTTCGTTGAAAATTCATTTTTTTGGTCGAAAATTTAATTATTTTGTTGAAAATTCATCTTCAGTGGTTAAAAATTCATTGGTTTAAAATGCATCTTTTGCGATTGAGAATTTAATCATTTCGTTTAAAATTTAATTATTTTATTCAAAGGTCATCCTTTTTTATTAAAATTTAATTTGTTTTAGTAACAGATTCAACTATTTTGTTGAAAATATGTTTTTCTTGGTTGAATTGAATTATTTTAGATTCAAAATTAAAATCTTTTTTGGTCGAAAATTGAACTAATTGTTTGAAAACTCAACAATTTTTTATGAAAGTGGAACAAATTTGTTATAAAAAAAATTTTGTTTCTTTGAAATCTATCATCAAAGTTGAAGATGCACTTTTTGATCAAAAATTCAATTATTATGTAGAAAGTTAGTTTTTCTTGGTCTAAAATTAATTTTTTGACTGAAAATTTACGTATTCCATTTTTTGTTGGAATTTATATTTTTTAGTAAAAAATTCAACTGTTCGGTTGAAAATGTATGCATTTTGTTGGAAATTGACCACTTTTTGTTAAAAGCGTAACTACTTTGTCAAGAAATCATTTGTTGGTTGAAGATTCATCTTTTTATTTGAAAATTCATCTTTTTGGTTGAAAATTTAGAAAATTCTTTTTTTTTTGTTGAAAATCAACTTTTCTACCTGAAAATTCTATTCCATTTTTGTTTCAAAACTTATCATTTATAAGTTGAAAATCTACGTATTTTATTGGAAATTTATCTCTTTAGTAGAAAATTAAACATTTTGGTCAATAATGCAAATTTTTGGTTAAAAATTATTTGGTTTTAGTTCAGGATTTAATTATTTTGTTGGAAATTCGTTTCTTTTGGTTACATTCAACTTTTCAGGATTCAAAATTAAAATCTTTTTTGGCTGAAAGATCAACTATTACATTTTCCTTTGAGAGTTTCTCGCTTTTGGTTGTAAACTCAAGTACTTTGTTGTACGTGAAACTACTTTCTTATAAATTTATTTTCTTAAATCCATGATTTTAGTTGGAAGTTCATTTGAAAATGTGTCTTTTTAATCGGAAATTCAACTATTTGGTTCAAAATTCACATATCTTGTTGAAAATTCGACTTTTTAGTAGAAAATTAATGTTCTTGGTTGAAAATTCATATTTTTGTGTTGAAAATCCTACTATTTTGTAAAAAATTCGTCTTTTTTGGTTGAATTCGAGTATTTTGTTGAAAATGCATGTATTTTGTTGAAAACTCGTCTTTTTTGGTGAAAGGATAATCTTCTTAGTTTAAAATTCATCTATTTGTATAAAAATCCATCATTTTTCTATAAAATTCGAGTTAAAAATTTCTTCTTTGCATCTCTTTGCAAAAAAATAAGGCGACCGACGGTTGCTAAGATCGTGAAGTTTGGCGAGTAAATTTTTTGATTCATTAGTTTGGAACATTTTGATATTAAATGGAAAATTAAATTGAGCTGCAGCCTCTTCGATATCTTATGATTTACTGTGAAGTGATTCACAATGACCTAGGTTGACGAGAGTGAAAAATGTTTAGTAAAAAGAAATGAAACAAAATGAATCAGAAGTAAAAATGGCAGAAATCTCATTTACTTTTCCCTAGAATTTTCTCGTTACTCAGTCCAAAAAATCGGCACGAAATATGTTCCAGTTTGGAGAACCAGGTTTACAAATGCCTTTCATACCGGAACCGTAATTTGGCGGGCTTTGGTAATCCTTGCTTTGCGCGACGTCACGACAGGTAGTGATTTACTTGCAGGTAATATTTCCTTAGGCGGTGGAAAATGGCATATGACACACACACACACAAAAATAAAAGCCCAACAGAATAGAGTTTCCCTTTATGAAAGACCACCCTTCCAATTTTATCCACCACTCTATCTACTTTTCTCTCTCACTAGCGAAAACGCTACACAAAGGCCTTAAAAAAATGTTTAAATGATCGTTTTTTTAAGGGAGTATATGGACGATCAGCCTGCGACCGTCTCTCGATTGCTACACTTTGCAATCTTTCAGAATTATATGCTAGACTTGTATCCCATCGCGAAAATGGGAAGATCGGATTTTCAAAATTCGCAGAACTGAGACGAAAGCACTGTGTTTTAGCTGGAGTAAGTGGAACTCACAATGTTTGTGTCTGCATTTATCATGAAAACGTAAAGTTAATGTTAAATGCGATTGATATCAAACATTTAACTGAGGGAACAGACAATTATCAGATTACCACGACTGCCTGGAAGAAATCATGTGCAGTGAACCCCTTGATGCTTGTCATTTTAACGAATGCGAATCTTGTCCTGACATTGAAAAATTTCAAAAGTACCTGATTGATCTATTGGGCGTGAATAGTTTCGAAACAGTGACATATCAAGTTTGGCAGCAAACTGATAGAAGCACTTGGAGACCGAAATAGCAGACACTGATGCTTTCGTGGAAGAACTCTACACTAAACTCAAAAATCTGAAGCCTCACGCATTTTATGCGAAACAAGGTTTGTTTCTAAAGCACCTTAAAGTTACACTAAGAGAAGGAGAGTTCTTAGTTTTGTTAACTTTGCTGAAATTTTTGCTTTCATCACTTGACATGCTGCACAAGCTTTCCATTGGAATAATAATCAAGCTACTATATTTATAGTCGTTATATTCATTACAAAGAAGGAAACAAACTAAAGCATTTCAGCATGGCAATCATTTTGGATTGCTTAAGTCACGACTCTGTAGCTGTACACACATTTCAAAAGCGCATCACTGAGTACCTCATGAAGAAATTCAGCTTTGTCAACAAAATTTATTATGTGACAGACGGAGCTGCGCAGCATTTTAAAATCAAATATGCCTTCAGCAATTTTTCAAATCACCAAAAAGATTTCGGAATTTCTGCAGAAACACATTTCCAAGCAACTGTACATGAAAAAGGTTCAGGTGACGGGATTGGTGGAAATTTGAAAAGACTTGCGGCAAAAGCTAGCTTGCAGCGCTCAGCACAGAATCCAATTCTAACTGCGTTGGAGTTATTCGAATGGGCTGAGAATCATTCAAAGAAAACAGCAATTTTTTTTAGTTCGAAAGGAGATCAAATAGAGATGACCAAAAAACTAGAAACCAGATTTAGTGAAGCAATTACAATTCCCGGCACCCTAAAATACCACACATTTATTCCAAACGAAAACGGGCAATTGCAACTGAAAAGAACTTCATTCGCGACAGAACATGATTTGTTTCCGAAGACAGTCAAAAAGGCCTCAAGTTCTAAAAAGCCAACGATGTGCGAAAAAAAGGCGAACTGAATAAATTATGATGAATCCTACGAAGGTTTGGGACTGGTTACTCTCTCAAAAAAATTTTGAAATGATCGTTTTTCTAAGGATCTATAGACGGTCAGTCTTCGACCATCTCTCGATGGCTGCGCTTCGTTTTTCTGAATTTTCTTCCCGGTGAAGAATTTTTCTCACAATTTAAGAATATATATATATTAAAAAGTGAATCAATGATTCTATCATCACAAAGAGAAAGAAAATCAACAAAATTTGAAAAAAATTGAACAATAATCAAAATTTCGGTTCAATTAGTGTTGTGGTGAAGTGTTTGCAAAACAATGGATTACAATTTTTTGGATTTTATACGCTAGAAGTTATATAAAAAATTATTTTATCTATCCTTATTTTCCTGTTCTTGTTAATATGGTTTTCAGTGCAATTGACAAAAATTTGGTGAAATGTGATTTTATGATAAATGTTACTGACAGTCCGGTGTAGAGGTATTAAAGAATTTTATTCAACTATCAAAAACTTAGATTGGATGCATTACAGAAGGGACTATTGATAGAATCCAAGTTCCATGGGTTTTTTTGTCAAAAAATATATTTCATATTAACAAAAAAATATGTTTTGACTTCAACAAAAAAAGGTAACAAAGAAACTTTCAATGTGAATACCAATAAATTGAATATATCTCTTTGAATTTGGTTAGAAAGGCTGCCATGCACAAATCAACATAAATTTATAGTTTTTTCTACTTTAGAATAACAAAAAAATAATAATAATAAAATCTTCACAAGAAAGTGAATTTTACGTTGATCTTGAAGACTTTCTATTTCAATAAGAAAATGGAAAGATTGACCAAACAACGTTTGATGATAAAAAATGTTTTACTTATACTTTTAGGTAATATTTGAATTTAATAAATATATGTTTCATTATTTATGACTGTATTTATCCTATAAATTACCCCATAATGAGAAAGTCTGAATTGGCTTTGAAACATTTGGTCCCCAGTAGTATGAAAAAGACGAAAAAAAAAGAGTCTCTCTTTTTTCTTTTTTTGTCCGTACATTTATTGTACATTTGTCTCCAATGAGCTGGAAAAGCGGGTAGTCTCGAAGTCTAATTTCCATTTGTGAACTTTTTGGATGTTCCTTCTCCAGAACACGAAAAATTGTCATAAGGAAGTAGATTTCATTTCGATCTTTAAAAAGAACCCTTAATTTCCAACTAGCTAAACTAAAAAATTACTTGTCATAACGCATAGTAGGAAAAAACACCTTTCTTGGACAACAAACAACCGATAGAAAAACTCTTAACGGATTTTAATGTTTTTTTCGTTGTTTACAAATTACCGTAAGTCTTCCAGGTATAACAAGTGACTGTGAATATTTCACTCCGACTGAATCAAAATTTGTTATTTAACAACAAAGTGTCAACTTTTTTTGGTCTAATTGATCAGTGATACCATTTCTTTTAAGACTTTCAACTTCATAAAAACAGATCATAAATCAATGGGATAACTGACTAAAAAAAATGTTTATTGGCCTAGAGTAAGAAATTTTTTTCAAATGTTGTAAATAAACTAATGAACAAAAGTCATTTTTTCGTGAATCGCAATGATTAGCTATTTTAAATCCATAGCTTTTGTATGAGATATGACATAAATCAATGTGCGCTTACAACCAGTTAATAATAGCTGCTGTTTTTTAAATTATTTAAACCATTTTTAATTTGGGAAATGCACATTTCCATTCTTTTTTATGAAAAGGCTTCATTTTTTGCGGAACCAACGCGAAATGTCTTGTCAAAGACACTTTGCTGTCATATTTTACATTGTGATAAAAAGTATTAAGTATATTAACAATTCTCATAAACAAAAGCACATTTTGACCATTTTTTCATAAATGTGCTTCATTTTTTTCAGAATCAACTATAAATGTCTGGCCAAAGACTCCTCGCTGTCATTTTCTTTATAATTTTTAATAATTTTACGTTTTTCAAGCTACAGGTATATTGCAAGAAATTTTAATGGAAACAATATTATAATGGAAAAAATTTCTCTTAACATTATTTTTGTTAATATTTTGTTAATATTGTCGGCATCAAAATTCGTTTATTTTCGATGCCAGTTCTTTCAATTAGGAACTTTATGAGAATTTCAATAAAATTCATGATAATTTGATAAATTTCATGATATTTTTAAACCAATTCAATAAACAAATACATTGTTCGGGCATTTGTCGACGGAAAACTCGTTCCTTTTCGATGTCAGTCTCTCTAATTGAGAGATTCATGATAATTTCAGCAACATTTATAATTATTTGATACATTTAATGATTTTTAAACAAATTTAATAAACAAATGCACTATTCGAGCATCTGTCGACGGGAAAATTCGTTTTTTTGATGTTAGTCCTTTCAATTCGGAACTCTTATAATTTCAGCAACATTCATGATTAGTTGATTAATTTGATTTTTTTTAAACAAATTCAATTTAAAAATGCTTTATTTGGGCACTTGTCGACGGGAAAATTCGTTTTTTTTTTAAATGTCAGTCCTCTTAATTGGGAAGTCCATGATGAGTTCATCAACACTCAAACTTCGTTGATAAATTGCATAACTAAAAAGAATTAACAAACAAAAGCCCGAACAATGGATTTCTTTATTTTAAAAAGTCATATAATTGATCGATTGAGTATAAGTGTTGATGAAATTACCATGGTTTTCTCCATTGAAAGGACTGACATTGAAAAAACGAATTTTTCCGTCGAAAAATGCACGAGCAATGCATTTTTAAATTAAGTCTGTTTGAAAAAACATAAAATAATCAACTAATTATGAATGTTGCTGAGTTTATCGTAAAGTTCCAATTAAAAGGACTGAAATTAAAAAAACGAGCTTTTCCGTCGACGAATACCCGAATAATGCATTTTTTAATAAGATTTGTTTTAAAAAAATCATAAAATTTATCAACTCACTATGAATGTTGCTGCAATCATCATAAAGCTGCTAGTTAAAAGGACTGACATAGAAAAAATTAATTTTTCCTTCGACAGATGCCCGAATAATGCATTTGTTTGATAAGTTTGTTTTAAAAAATCATAAAATTTATCAACTTATTATGATTTATGCTGAAATTATCATAAAGTTTCCAATTAAAAGGACTAACATCCAAAAAAACGAACTTTACCATCGACAGATGCCCCAATAATGCATTTGTTTATTAAAATTGTTTTTAAAAAACATAAAACATATCAACTAATTATGAATTTTGCTAAAATTATCATGAAGTTTCTAACTAGAAGGACTGATATCGAAAGAAACGAATTTTCCCGTTGACAAATGCCCAAATAATGCATTTGTTTATCAAATTTATTCAAAATTCATAAACTAATTATGAATTTCGCTAAAATTGTCACAAAGTTCGTAATTCAAGGAACTGTCATCGAAAGGAAAAAAAACGAATTTTTAAGTGGACAAATGCCTGAATAATTAATTTGTTTATTAAATTCGTTTATAATATTAACAAAAATATTCATAAGGGAAATTTTCTTCATTATAATATTGTTTTCCTCCAAAGTTCATGTAATATAGCTTCAAAAAATTGAAATTATTGGAAATTAGAGGAGGCACACTTTAAACAAATAATTTGTTCATAAATTTTTTTTTGTTCCTCATATCATGATGAAAGGGAAATTGAATTGGAAGTGGAGGGGGGGGGAATGATTGAGGAAGTCACGGAGTTAACATACCTAGGATTTTTATTGTTAAAAAAATGAGAGTGTATGGAATCATGTCAAGGAAAGAGTTAAAAGAGCAGACGTAGTAATGACAATAAAATATGAGGCATACCATATGGTAGAAAGCGTTAGGTTAGTGCGTTGAGCCATTAGGTTAGTGCCTTGAGCCGTTAGGTTAGTGCGTTGAACCCTTAAGTTAAAGTGGTAGGTTAAGGCGATAGGTTAAGGCAATTAGTCAAGACTTTAAGTTGAGGAGAGTGATATGTAAAAAGAAAGACGAGGTAATGATTACAGGCGAGAAGCATATGCGAAGAAGACTGGAGGAGTGTAAAAATATATAGCTAATGACGTAGCAGACACAGTCCGCATTTTCCAGACCCGAGTGGTCGAAAATAAAATATTTTATATCTATAGAAGGATTGTATCTCACGTGTCCTATCCTATGAATTCCGCTTCTGCATCAAGAAGTGAAAGAAAATAAATAAATCCTTGACATTTCCTTTCTCACAGTAATAACCTCAATCTACTTTCAAAAGTGTTCGCAAAACTCAAAGCGCTTGTGATCACTGACGTCTTCGGACGTTTTCAGACTTCACTCTTTCTCAAAAAGAGAATCCCTCTGATGTTTTTACTCCTTTTTTAAAATCTGTCTTTCTCTCGTTGGGTCGCTTCGCCTCTGAATGGATAAATTTATTCGTGGAGTCTAAAGTAAGTTTTTGCTGATACGTCAGTAAAAAGAAACCTGTTGCAACGCGCAATATTACCGAAGCCAGACATCGATGCGGCGTGTTACATATTTGCCAGTATGGCTTCACGATTCGTATTCATTCCGTCGAGTCGGAAAAATACGAATCATATTTTTTCTCGCCAATCGATCTCCGGACTTTTTCCTTTCCGCAAAGGCTTTTTCGTCCCCAGCAACTTCCCTGCGAATCGTAGGCGGTTTCTTTTTTTTGTGAGGGTTGGTTTATTCGATGTGCGTTGTCATGACAAGTAGTGCGTTTCGTGAAACAGCTGTGGCCATTTTAGGGTAACAGATTGAATTTGGCTTGTTCTTGTTCTGGCCCTTCTTTCCCTTCTATTGCGGATTTTTTGAGTTATGACTAAACTCAGAGAGCGATGAAAGACCGTTTTATCATTTCTCTTCACACAATTTAACAGCTAGCGCTAAAGCGACCGCAGAAACTACTTTTTTACGACGATGTCAATTTTACATTGACGAGCGAGCTTTGCGTGTTACACATTTCAAAACTTTTTATTATTTATGTAACGATTCTGGGGCTGCAAAAATAAAGACATTTTCAGCTTTAATGATTCATGAGCAAGGTAGCCAATAAAATCGAGAGAAAAAATTCCCGGTTTTTCCCAGTTTCGAAAATTGTTTATGGTCATCGAAATTGAAAAAAATTGAACTTTTAGGACTGAAACTTTTGTCATTTGAAATAATCAAAACTGAACTGCCAATTAAGGCACTCAAAGTGGAACTCTTTTAAATTTGAAACCTCTAAAATTGCAGCTCAAAAACTTTTTAATTCAGAAATTCTTACTTCAATTGCGCAATAATTTACATGCATAAAATAGAAGCTTTTAACACTTTTCAATTTAACAATTCTAAATTAAATCCCATACTACTGAAAAATTTTTAATTTTTAACTTTCAAAAACTCACATTGATGAAAATTTTGAAAATGAAACACGTCGATCTTCTACTTTAATACAAAATTGAAAATAATAAATTTCACCCCTCCATCTGAATCTTGAAAATACCAAATTTGCCTCAAGTCGACTCAATAAGAATCTTAAAAAGAAAAAAATAATTTTTATAATTATTTTTCTTTTATTATTATATAATTAAATAATTAGTTATATTTTAAAATTGTAAATGGCCATTTCCAATTTTAAAAAATAACTAATAACCAAAATTTCCTCCCTTCCAACTCAGTAAAGATGATAAAAACAGAATAAGTGCCTCTTCCAATTCAGAAAAAATTCCAAACCAAAATTTCCTCCCTAAAAATTCAATAAAAATATTAAGAGGAAAACATGTCCCTCTTCCAGAGTCAGAAAAAATTCAAAACCAAAATTTCTTCCCTATCAACTCAATAAGAATGTTAAAAAGAAAAAATGCAAACAGAAAAAATTAGAAATAAAATTTCCACTTTTTCCAACTCAATAAAAACGTTAAGAAGAAAAAATGTCCCTTTTTCAAATTCAGAAAAAATTTGAAACCATGATTTCCTCCCTAAAAACTTAATAAAAAGGTTAAAAAGAAAAAATTCCCACTTCCAAAATCAGAAAAAATTTAAAACCAAAATTTCCTCTCCATCATCGGAATAAGAATGTTAAAAAGAAAAAACGCAAAGTCAGGAAGAATTGGAAACCAAGATTTCCACCCTTCCAACTCAATAAAAACGTTAAAAAGAAAGAATGTGTCTCTTCCAAATTCAGAAAAAATTTTAAATCATAATTTCCTCCCTAACAACTCAATGAAAATGTTAAAAAGAAAAGAAGTCCCTCTTCCAAATTCACAAAAATTGGAAACCAAATTTGTCTCCCTTCCAACTCAATAAAAATTTTAGAAAGGAAAAGTTTCCCTCTCCTAATTCAATGCAAAAGTGAATAAAAAAATGAGTACCTTTAAGTTCCATGAAAAGCTTGAAAATAAACAAATGTCTTTCTTGCAACTCAAAAACAAATTAAAAAATCAAATTTCCTTCCGTCCAACTCAATTAAAATGTTAAAGATTCCAAACTTGCCCGCCTTCAACTTATTAAAAATATAAAAAACAAAATGTTCCTCTGCCGTTTGAGAAAAAAAAATTCAATACAAAAATTTTTTCTCCTTCTTTCAAAATTAGAATTGTGAAATTCAAACTTATTTTCATAAATAAATCCTTTAATGTCGAATAATTTTCATTTTAAGTCGGTTCAAATTAATAATCGTTCATTTATTTCTAGGTCTTCTAGTTTGAACAACTCAGTCTTGAATATTTGATTTATAATTGCTCACTTTCAATGAACAGTCAAATATTGTTAAATTTTAAAAAATTATTCTTTTTCTTTATTTGGGAAATTTCAAATTGAATGAGTTGAAACTGGAATATCTTAAACTAAAACAATATTTATATAAAATTTGAAATATAATAAGAGCGTTTAATTATGAATCTATTAATTTCCAGTTGTTCTAAAATTAATTAATTATTTAATTAAATAATTAATTAATTAATTATTTTCAACGTTAAAATCAGTAAGTGGTTTAATTTTCAACAGATACAGAATCGTCTTGTCAAATACATTATAGTCCAATTTTCATTTCTCGAACTACAGTTCAGTTTAAAAAATCATTGATTACTTCATATTTACAGTTGATCAACTTAAAACCTTTTTTAGCAAAAACTTTCAGATTCGAACGCTCTTAACTTTCGATTATTTAAGTCTTTAAAACTGCATTTTAAAATACTTTAAGTTGAAAATGGACGCTTCAAAATGAAGACATAAAATGGAAAATTTGTAAAGTTAGTTAATAAGTTGAAATCTATCTAAATTTTGAAAAAATGAGCCCGAGATAAAGGACTCTTGGCATTTTCTTTAAAAGGAACTTCGCAAATGATAGAAATTTTAATATGACCGAATCCATTTCAAATCATGCAGGCAGTGCAACTCCAAGTTGCAGTTTTTCTGAAAATATTAAAAGTCAATTTCCTAAAAAATTGCACCTTTTTTTTGCTCAAATTTTTTTCTGGTCAGGAGAATATTTTTTTCGAAAAATTGAATAATCACATTTTTCTTGCAAATGATGAAATATTCGAACAAAATTTCAGAAACAAAAATAACCTTTAGACTAACACCATTAATTATTAATTTATATTCGAAAAAATGCCAAGAAAAAAGTTTGCTCATTTTTAAAACTTCTACAAAAATATTTCCTACTCTTTCATGATATCTTGCATCGTTGACGAGAAAAATTAATGATTCAAATTTGCAAAAAAAAAAATACTCGTGGCCACAAAAACGATTTGGCCTGCATGAAACTTACAGAATTTCTTCTTTATATAAGTACGAATTTTTGAAAATATTGTATAAAATACAAAAATAGGTTTCTCCATAAAATAAACTTTCCATCCTTTCATAATTAAGCCGGGAAGACAAATTCGAATTAAGTAGTGAAACCCATTTCCTTTATTTTATCCAATACTTATTTTAAATTGATGCTTACACAAAGACGAAATTCGGTGAGCTTCATGCAGGCGAAATCATTTTTATGGCCACTAGAATTTTTTCCGAAAAATTGAATTGTTTAATTTTTCTTGCGAACGATGCAAGATGTCATTTAAAAAGTAAGAGGTGTTACTTGTGGGAAATTCTTAAATTAAAAAAGGCTTTCTTTAGTATTTTGTCGAATTTTTCGGCTTTTAATATTTTCAAAAAAGCCACCGCTATTGTGTCAATTCGCAACATTTTGTTAGTATTCTGACGAATTTCGAAAGAGAATAATTAACCTCACCTGGGTCAGGAAAGAAAACTCAAATAATAATATAATAATTTCAAATCAATTCGATCTAATTGTTTTATAAACTTGCAATAAAATCTGACATGATAAACTTTTTTTAATGTTTCAAAAGTGTATATTTTTCAGAATTTTTATCGAAAAGTTATGATTAATTCTTTCATGCATTTAAAAAAATTTGTCTTTCAGCAGACAAAATATTTAAACTTTGCTAAATTTTTTGTTCCAATTTTTAACTGGATTTAACTTCTTGCACCATGCAAGGGAAGAATTTTACAATAATGCTGATGAGATTGTTGCAATTCTACAGCAATTTACTTCAAAATAAGCACAAGAACATTGAAAAATGTTAACTATTTCAGATGTTGTTTAGAATTTAAGAAAACATTACAATTTGAAGTATTTTTGAAATAGCTTCTTAAAAAATTGATTTCATCTTAGACTCGTTTAATTCAGAATTTTGATAGATTTTAACCTATTCAGTAGAAAGATAAGTCGGGATTTATGAGATTAACGAATTTTAAATGCTAAAATATGTTTGTTCGCGTATACTAAGTGACGGTGATGTAAAACAGAGTTCCTTTATAATGATTTATAAAATCGACGAAAACAGATCCAATGTTAATTGCTGAGAATTTGAAAGAAGTCCTAGCGTCCTTTAAAAAAAATTGTTTAGGTTGAAATTGTTTATTTTACAAATATTATATGGATTTTTTGTCTTCTGCTTTAATTTTAGGTAAAAGCTGCTTTTTCGTCTCATTCCTAATGATCAAGAGCTGATATTATTCCTTGAAAGATTCTTAAAAATTTTGTTTGATATGGTTTTATTAAGATAATTTCTGAGGAATCATACAGTTATTGCTTTATCATAGAGGAGAGCTTGTACTGATGTAAATTCTCAAATCTACTTTTCTGACATATTTCGATATAATTCGACCCCAAGAACTCAAAAATGCAATTTAAAAAAGTGTCCGTATGCGTGTGTCTAACTTTTTCCTGTTTACCATATATGTATTTCGAAAAGTAGAAGAGATATATGATAATGAAATTTGGATAGACTGTAGCTCTAGTTGGTTTCCAGGTCTGATAAGATAAGCCATATCGTTCAATTAGAGGAGGTCTTCTTCACGTTCAAAAATTTGAAAAAGATGGTATCAACTTGTTTATATGAGAAAAACTTTTTTGATATTCGAAATAGAACAATTCTACATTTTACGTATTTGTGCGCAAGTTCGAGACGCATCGATCGACCTATTGTGGAACATTTTATGAACTTCTAGTATCGATTTATAAAGTTTCGAAAAAATTGTTTATGCTGTTTATATCAGAAAAACTTTGTTGATATTAGGAATAATACAGTACAGTATCTGATATATTTCTCTGCGTCTTTGAGAGGCGTCGAGTGACCTTTTGACGAACCTTCCATGCCCTCTTATGTTCCAGCAATACCGATTCATAAATTTGAAAAATATATTGTTTGTCTTGTTTATATGAGGAAAACTGTTTTAATATTGACAATACAACAGTATTGTTTATGAGTTATTTGTTCACGTCTTCAAGACGCTTCGACTGACCTTTCGAAGAAACTTTCATGACCTTCCGTCACCTACCAATACAGTTTTATAATTTTCAAACAAAACTATTTAATTTGTTTATATAAGGAAAAGTTCTTTGCACTTGGAATATAATAATATTGTACATGATATATTTGCTCACGTCTTCGAGTCGCTTCGAATGATTTATTGAGAAGGCTTTAATGACCTTTCATGATATATCAATAGCGATTCATGAAATTAAAAAAAAATGGTTTACTTTCTTCATACAAGGAAAACTTATTTCATATCTGAAATATAACACAACTGTTACTTAGAAAGTTGCTTGTTTCAATAAGACACATTGATTGACCTTTTAATGGTCTCTCTGATTTTCTGTAAATAAAATTTTCGGTATAAGACGAAAACATCAACTTGATGAAATAAATTTCAATTTTTTTTTGGTTAGCGAAAATAAACCTGCCTGTATGTGATAGGAGTGGGGAGAGAGAGT
>JAUMHM010111533.1:0-21361 GCA_032362435.1 Melikaiella ostensackeni | reverse complement strand
GAACAAAAATGCCTTCGAGGTATTGGGCTGTAATCATCTTAAGTTTGAAAGAAAATGAATTCTTTCACCATAATGATAATGTGACTAAAAATAAAATCGTGGGGCGTGAATATTGAACATTATATTTATGCGTAAGTAATTTAACAACATACGCAGAACAATTTCATTATTTGTATGCGAGAGGAATTTAAATAGATACGCCCCACCCTTTTATTTTTGATGACACTATTATTATTATTATAACATTATTATTATTATCGTAAGCTCCGTTTTCAAGCAGAATTAAAATAAAATTTAGTGCATTTTTAATGAGACTCTGTTTTGAAAAAAATTCTTGATCATATTTTCAATGAAATGTTATTGTGTCAAAACAAAACCAACTTAAGTTTGGAAATAACGAATTCGAAATGAAATTTGACAAGTTTTCCGATATCTTCGTGTCTCAAGACATGAAGATATCTGTTATGTCTTGTCCAAAGGCCAATAAAAAAGGTACCATATAATCTGATCTTAAATTTGAAAATTAATATTTTGTTTCATTTTCAGAATAGCTACTCAAAAGTAAAAAAATACAGAATCTGTGGTTTTTGACGACTATAATCATCTGAATTTTCCTTCAAAACGATTAATATTGTACTTCTATATAAGGATCTCCTAAACCGTAAGAAATGAGGAAAAACGGTCATCATTTTCGAAATTGTCGCCAAATAAATGCTCATATGAAACGGAATGTATCACATAAAATTCAATTATAGGTAATCATGCTGAGTGAAACTTAATAATGATATTCAAAGTGGTATCGTTGTAATTTTTCAAACAGCTGATCAGTTACAAATTTCACAGAAGCTACAGTGCTGTAAAAATATTTCTTTTTTTCGCATGATCCTCTCGTAAAAAATGTGTAATAGGCCTGATGGGCCCTTGAAAAAACATTTGTTTGATCACTTTAACATTTATTGCATGCATTTACCAAAAATAAAAATAAAGTCTTTATTTTCGCTGAGACCGGATTAAACACGTCAGTGTGTGTGTATTCGTGATGCTGATTATGTTGTTTTAATTTTTTTCCGAATTCTAATCTTGAAAATGATTTTTTTGTGGATATTTCTCATGGACATATTCTTGAAAAATGTAGGAATGAATATAAGTACATCCCTATTCCTCTTTTCAGTAGCCCTAATCTCGACCCAATTTTCGTCATTTGTTGCTTTCTTCATAGCATCTGATAATTGACTCCGCTGATTTTCATATGATATAGGGAAAAACTTCGAAATATTTGTTAACTCCATAGTGAAAAACGAGCAATTGCTCTAGGAAAATATATAAGTTTATTTAGGGCTGCATATTAGTAACTAAAAGAAGACGCAAAAAAAATCTATCAACATTATAGGGGTCCTAGCTGTGTTAAAATAGTGTAGAGCTTACCGAAAATACTGTGATCTTTACAGAATTTTTAGATATCTTACTGACTTAAGAATATTTTCTATAAATTTCACAGCATATTTCGGTAAATCATACAGAAAATTTTGCAAATTTCACAGGATTTTTTTATAAATATTACAGAAAAATATATGCTATCGCCATTCTGCATTCCATAAGATTAGCAGACTTTTTCCGTGATGGTATTAGAAATGGAAAACGTGAAAGATGAAAAAGTTTAATAAAAGAATGCGATTGTCTACATTCCCAACTTTATTTGAAAAGTAAGAAGGCAACTTGTAAATAGGCTACGTCCCCTTCATCAACATGAATTACTTTTTGGAGGATTCCTGCACTGTCCATCATGTGCTTTAATGACCTTTGAAATAATTATTTAGATTTTTTATGATCCTAGAAAATTAGAGGCGAAAATGAAGCAAAGTTTTTTAACCATCTTATGATATAATGATTTCTTAATTCTTGAATAATTGTAAAGGGGTGGTAATTAAAAACGGGTAAAAGTGTTTTCGTACTCTCTTCTGATTTTTATAAAAATATAACTATAGAAATATCCGCAAATGTTATTTTCAAGGTTAAGACTTGAAAAAACTTTTTAAAAACGTAGTTCTTTCCAACGACAGTTGCTGGTATTTTCATGGCCATATTCGTAATCAAAGCATTAAAATACATCGGTATGTCAGACTTTGAAAATATAAAACATTTATGTACTTGTTTTAAAAAAATTCTCGATCTTTACCAAAGTTGTAAATTTGATAATTTTGAAAATTACGACGCTAGAGTTCTGTGCTTCTTCCGGAAAAAACTTAGTATGCAATAAAAATGTATACTCGTACATCTAAAAAATGTATGCGTACTAAAATTTGCAAGATTATCGCTATTCCCATTAAAAAGCTGGGTGATTTACCGCAGCAGTCTTCTTTTCGTCCTGACAAATGTTTTCCAAACAAAACGCACACAAACACGAACACAATCAGCATCACTGATGCAGACGCATTGAATTGCCGTTCATTATACGGGCCCACTAAAGAAAAGATATATTTTTTTTTGTATTTGATAAAGGAATGCTATAACTATTACAGTGATCGAATAAATTTTTCTTTCGGGAGCCCTTCAGGCCTGTTGGAGTACGTAAATTGATCAGCTACTTGAAAAATAACAACTTCATAACTTTTAGGGTTGTACTCGCAAGCCCGCACTCCTTGTATTTCTGCATAGAAATGCAAAAGAATAATTAAGCTTGATCTCACCAAAATTAGATTTACATACCTTAAGACTAATATGTGCTTTTATTTAAAATTTTTACCTTCTACTATAACTGAAAAAGGTTTCTGTTCCCTTCGACCCTACGTTTCCAAAACGCTGCAGCACATTTATCCACTCAAAGATTAAATTTCTCTGGCAAAAGATGAAAATTTATCTGGCGAAAATATTTATGTCACGTACGTGACATTTGTCAAGTGACACGTCGATGTAAACCACCTCCCTATAAAAAAAAGTCCAGGGTATATACTCGTGTGATACTCCTAAATACTCATAGACAAATTTGAAAATTCTCGCGGGACCTCCTCGTGTTAATCGTGTCCGAAAATTGAACGAGTATTTCCCCCAGGATTTTTTTGATAGGGAAGTGTTTGACATCGAAGTGTCACTTAACAAATGTAACCCATGTGACATAAATATTTTCTTCAGATAAATTTTTATCTTTTGCCAGATAAATTTCATCTTTTGCCAGACAAATTTTATCTTTGAGTGGATAAATATGCTGCAGCGTTTTTATCCAGTTTGAAGATGGAATTTGTTCCTTGGGTTTACTGTGATGGCTACAGCCCAGTATGTCGAAGGCACTTCTTGAGTTGGATATTTGTACCAAATTAAATATTCTGCACGGGGCTGTCCCGGTTTATATCATCAGTCACGAACGCATTTTGGTAATGCAGTCAAGTGATTTGATGAGAGGAACATGCATAATTTGACATATTGGGTAGTCTGATATAATTTTCACCCCACCACCCTCGGGCTGGGTTGCAGCCAAGTGCATGATGAGGTGACCTACAGCTTCAGGTTAAATCCGAACCATCAGGACCTCGGTGAAAGTACATGGAAAAATTTCCAGAGGTACCGGCTTATTTTTTCTTAGCTTTTTCCTTAGGTGAACCCGGTGTTCCATCATCAGCCAGGAACAAAATTCAAGTGCCTGATGGGTCAAAGATGTTGAGAATCCAATGCGATGTTCGAAATTCCCTTCGACGACATTGCTGCAGGCACAAAAGTAGGTGCATGGTTAGTCCGGAGTTTGTTATTTACCGCTGTCGTACACAGCACCAAGAGCGTTGAAGCTGACAGTAGTCGCCTCTGGATGCCTTTGTAAAGCTATCATCTGTTACTTCATAGAGTTTCAGCCGTCTACTTCCTGATGGTCTAGAAAGTTCCTTGCAATGCGACAGGTGTTTGATAAAACCCCCCTTTGAGCTGCTGCCAGTACCACACTGACTCCTAAATGTTTGAAATGTTCAGTGCATTTTGCTTGCACATTGCCTGTCGCCGGAATCACAATGGGATGAATAGACGCATGTTTCACATCCCTCCATATTGTCTCTACTTCATGCGTCAGCTCGATATACTTATGAATCTTCGTTGTATAGGTTGCCTGCAAGTTCGGGTCAAGTGGACAAGCAGTGTCGATGATATAGACTTTTCCACCTTTTTTCTCACTCACGACAATGTCGGGTCGATAGGTTGGGATATAATGATCCATCTGGACAGTAACATCCCAGTACAATATATCGTCTTCGTTTTCTACACCGGGCACTGGAATGTATCTATAAAAAGGCTTCCATTCTGTTAAGAGATGCTTAGGGCAAGTTGTTGATGTGCAATGCCCGCTACATCATTATGTCTGTGCGTGTACTCTCTCTGAGTCATTACGCGACAATCATCAATAATGTGCTAGACCGCTCCGAAACAGGTCGCTGATCATTACCTCTAGCAATCACTCCAAATGAAGAGCTTAACAAAGCCATTATACTAATCCACTGAGAAAAACTCTTCACGCAGGCCCACTAGTATCCTTGCTTCGTTAAACGTTCTTCATTTATTCTCTCAACATGACCAAACCATCTCAGCAAATTCCAGTCACCCATGTCAAACAATGCTTCTTCCACACCACATTCTTTGAGAACCCACTCATTACTAACTTTGTCCATTAGCGTTTTACCGCACATATTCCGCAGGAACTGCATTTCAACCGCTTTCACTTTGCTCTTATCATTTTCAGGAAACGTCCAGGTCTCGCTACCATACAGCACAGTGGGTGCAAGCACAAAGTTATATATTGCAATTTTAGCTTTATTCGTCAAAAGTTTACTTCCAGTAATAGCTTTCACACTACCGATAGCCGTTCTACCCTTTTTTATAAGTCTGGATATATCTGCATCTATCTTTCCGTCAGCAGTGAATAAACTTCCAATATACGCAAACTCAATAGCTTGTTCTATTCTCTCTTCGTTTAAGGCGATGCTGCATACTGTTTTCTCACCCCTTCTTTTAAACAAGACAATTTTTGTTTTATTCGCGTTAATCTGAAGATCCATACTTTTCATGCTGGTATCCAATCTACTCATCATTCTCTGCAAATCGTCGGCTGATTCCGCTGTAACAATTTTATCATCTGCAAACGCCAGTCCACGGACTTTCACTGTCCCGAGATCAACACCTTCTTCGTCTAGGACAGCCATTCTTAAACATTTTTACATGTATATGTTGAACATCCAGGGGGATTCAACGCAGCTTTGCCTAATGCCTCACTCAATATCAAGCCAATCGCTCAGTTGTCAATTTACTCTCAAAATCGCTTTACTACGATTATATATTGCCTTTATTGCTTTCAGAAGCTAACAATTCACTCCATTCTCTTTTAGGACTTCATAAAATTTAGATCTATTCACCTCATCGAAAGCTTTTTCCAAATGAACAGATACACAGAAAACTCGTTTTTTCACTGTTAAACTTTTTCTATGATCCGTCTCAAGCTCAATATCTGATCTGCACATGATCTCCTTGGCATGAATCCACAATGAATTTCCCAGATCCTTTTCTAAGTTATTTCCATGACCTTCCCAATAAATATTTTGGTAAATATTTTGCCCGCGGTATTCAGTAGGCTAAATATTGGGGAACTGATATAAAAAAATACAATTATAAAATGGTAAATTTGATTTATCTTAGTCTTACGTGCCAAAAGCTGCAAATCGAATCGTCCCAGAGAAAACCAGAATAAGAGAAAAGCTTCCAGCAAAGGGATTCAAATAAACCAATTTTCCTGATTTCTCTCATTTTCCTTAGTCTTTTACCACTGATATAAAAAGAAGCTATAACGTATGGAATTATATTTTTCTATCTCCATTCTGCGTGCCAAGCTCTTCAATTTAAGACATCCCCTAATAAAATGGGACTGAAAAAGCCTTTCAACATAGGGACTTAGGTAACCAAATTCCTATCATTTTTTTTTATTTGTTTGACATTGATGCCAAAATAATAATAATGAAACATAGCCAATTTCATTTTTCGTCTCAATTTTATATGCCAAGAATTTCAATTTGAACTACTGAGAGGAAAATCGGACTAAATGAAAAGCTTCCAGCATAGGGGTTGAAAAAAAATCAAGAAATGTTACCCATTGTTCTCATTTTTCATGTTCTATAACCACTGGTATGAAACAAAAGCAAGAAAACAATAACGCAGCAAATTTTATTCTCATCTAAATTCTACATGCCAAGAGCTTCAATTTGAGTAATTTCTGATAAAAATCGAACTGAAAAAAATCTGCCTCAATTTTCGTACGGCAGCGCCAAGCAAAACTCGTACGCCGTGCTCGTACTCTTTTTCTATCACTGGTTTCCGTACGAAAATCGAAATAGATTCTTACATTTTCATCTCAATGCGCAGGTATTAGTTCATGTGTGAAAACTCACTTTCGTGGATTTCATTAAATCTCCACGTTTCTAGATTTTCTGAATCCGAAAAAACAGGTCTTACGATACTGTCTGTCTGTCGTTGTCGTCGTCGTTGTTGTCTGTATACTGAATAACTTTCTAAATACTAAGCGAATTGGATTGCGCTTTGGCGTACGTTTTAAGGGATCAAAAAAAAGGTGAAGTTCGTTAACCAGCCTTTTGTGAGCAACAATTCTAGTTTTGACCACCGAAAAAAATGCTAAAAAATCTGCTCGCTGCGTGAGCACATTCTCGTCGCGCGCTACGCACACGGCTCGCTTTTAAACTTGAAGGTCAAACCACTGACAACTGTAATTTGGTCATTGTAGACTACTTTTTTTCTCAAACCTTCTCCGGCTTTGGCGAATACATTCTCACTACATATCGAAACATGGAGATTGCTTAAAATCCGCGGAAATCGATTTCCACATAAAACCATTACCTTCTTATTACGATGAGAATGTAAAAATCGAAAATTTCATTTTTCGGTCAAACTATGCAAGATACGAAAATAAATATACAAGAATTGTTCATCAAAAAAAAATGTACAAATTTGTCATCAACCATTCTTTGATAGGACACTTATTACATTATTATCAGAGAATGTATTAGATTTGTGTAAAATTTGATCTCCACCGTTTTTGTCAAATGTCCATTTATTGTTTTTGATCTTGAAATATTCATAGGATCATAGACTACAATAATCCGTTGGAAAATCCCATATGCAAGGGTCTTGCAATCAAAGTTGGTTCAGCCCCGCCTTAAAACATTAGTGGAACTCATGCAGCAAACAAAAAAGCTAATCTAAGACGATGATAATCATAAGATAATGATGGTGATTATGATGATCTTTGTTTGATGATGATAGTGCCTATTATTGATGATAATACTACCTGAAGTTGTGTGAATGGTTTTATAAGTTGATGATCTATGATTGATGACTGACGACGATATTGTTTGAAGATGATGTTACGATTTTATGATAAGGAAGTGATGAGACATGATGATCTATGATTCATGATCATAACGATAAAAGCTCCTGAACAACTGTGAAAACTTCATGTCTCAAAAATAGAAATAAGACTCGATCGAATATACAAATGTACAATGAACGGCGAAATGCAAATAAGAAAAAAATTGCTGCCGGGGATTATTATCTGTCTCATAAATGATTGTGAACACTAAAAGTGTAATATCTCAGTCGACTTATGAGGTATCTTAACCAAACATAGTGTGTATATGGAACCCCTAAAGTAAAAAAATTCTGTAAGTTTGGAAGATATTAATTTAAAAATTGACATAATTCGCTGCAATCGAATTTTCAAATAAAAGCGGATAAAAGAAAAAGTTGTCTTTAGGCTTGATATTTAGACCACTGATTACAAAACTTTGGCAATCAAATCTCATTTCACAATTTTACATACTAACTCGGACGAAATAGATTCACAATTGCATTCGCTCAGAAAAGAAGAGTTTAAAATGTGATATCCGAAATGCAGACCAAAGTACAGCTTACGCGATTTTACCGAAAGAACTCAACCTTTTTCTTAGAAAGATCTTATCATGTTGTAATAATATTTTTAATTTATTGGGAATCAGTTGATTTATAATGCAATTTTTTCCATTTTTCAGTCATTTTTTGACGATTTACAACATGTAGGCGCACCTGCAGACAAAATCAATCGACCGTCTTCCCTGAAATTTTGCATAAATATAGTAAATAAGGTGTGCATATAATAATTTTTCAGGAAAAAGTGAACCATACACATACTGCACAGTTAGGTCTGCATTTGTATAAAAAAATCAACAATTTTCAGAATATATGCCGACGCAAACCTATAATGGATTGAGCGACACTGATTTTTATAAGATTCTTGGAGAAAATTGTTGAGGCTAATTACTCCGTAATCACAGAAAAAAAGGGTTAAAAGAGATTTAGGTAAAAATGCTGGACGTAATCTTGGATTGCAAAAAAAAATGAAGATGGGTGAGGGTGAATTAAAAAATCATCTATTTTTCATTTTACCCTTTCCTATCTTCATTTCTTTGCATGCTGACATTACATCCAGCATTTACACCTGTACCATTTTCACCCCTTTTTTGTGAAGTTTGGATGATACTAAATGAAAATTGGAGAAATCCGCTCAAATCGAAATTGAAAAAAAATGCTCAAGAAAAAGTCTACTGTAGGTTACAATTTTACAGCAATTTTGTCAGAAAGATTTATTACTGTATATGAATTCGTTATTATCACTGAAATAATTGATGAAATCCCAACAAAAACACTGCCATGTACTTACATGAATTTTAATATTTTTAGAATAAAAGTATATTTCACTAAAATGAATATCATTACAAAGAGCAAATTAATTATCCCAAGATTTATTGAACTAGTTTGATAAGTAACAGTTTTTATTTGATAAAAAAAGAAATTAAGTATTTGACTACTTATTCCGAATTTCGTGAAGACCATGAACTTCGACTTTTCTCGTATCTCTTATTGTTTGGCTGGAATTTTGAATTTTGGATTTTTATAAGTGTTTTTGTTTGGCAAAAACACACGCTGTCTAATTTTATATTTTTCTCGAAAATTGTCGTGTCTATATGGATCACGACAAAGTATGACATATTAGATTATAAAATAAAATGAGAGAAAGTAAGAGTGAATTAGACTGAATCTAACTCAATCCGAAGTAAATTGAAGATAATTTATTGTATGAACTTAGGTCTTGTAAAATAGAATCAGGTGCATCATTTAGTACAAAGAAAAATTAATTTACTCTACACGAAAAAATAAATTAGCATTGAATCTAGAAAATATCGTCACAAATACGGATAATACAATATTTTCTCGATCCAAGATATTTTTTATGGTCTCGAAAAAATGCACTTGAGCTCAGAAAATCAATTTTTTTATGGAAGCATATTATCTTGAAGGGAGTGAAATTTTCTTGTATCCAGGAAATACTGTATTGTTCATATTCGTACCAATAGTTTCTTAATTTAATTCCATTTTTTTTCGCACATTACATTTCTAAAAACGTGATAATTTGAAAAGGCTCATGCATATTTCATTTCATACATGTTTTTACATTTTTTTTATCTTAGATTAGAATCACTCTAAACACACACACTGGAAAAGAAAAAAGTTTGCGATTTATTACTCTGTTTTCTAAAAGTGCATGCTAATAAAGATACAAAATATATGCTTTCTTTCTTTTCCACTTTATGTTTGTATCATAAAAACGTATGATATGAAGCCTTAAAAATAAGTTCGTGACATAGCCTACGTTTTATAAGTTTCCCAAAACTGACTTTTTTTATTTGAATAAAGTCGAAAATGCCACAAAATCGCATTTTCTCATTAATTTTTTCTATTTGTCACGTTTCCCATTTCTATAACTTTTTTTTTTAATTGATATACAAAGCCCTAAATAAAATTTATATGTTTTCATCAAGAAATTAGCAGTTTTATACTACCGAATTAGTGAATTTCTACTAATCTTCAGAAAATATATTAGAGAATATTTTTTTGAAAGAAATGACGTAGGTATATTAAAATGTTCTTTGATCAAAATTAAACCATCTAAAATGACTTGAAGGACAGACTGCATTGTACATTATATTAACTTATCTATGAATTTCAATCAATTTAGGACGATTTCCAGGGATTTTGAGAGATTTTAAAACATTGGAAGCGTTTTCAATGGGCTTTAAAATATTTATGGACATATCATGTAACTCTAAAGGCTTTCCATGGACTTCAAAAATTTTTAAGGTATCGCAAATTATTTTGAAAGAATTTAGAATTTTCAAAATATTTCAAAAATTTTCAAGAGATTTCACAACACTCCTAAAGTATTGCAAGTAACTCCGAAAGATTCCAAGGGGTTTCACAGATTTTCTAAGGATTTCGAACGATTCAAGAATATTTCAAGGAATTTCCAAGAATATTTTGATAATTCATGGCTTTTGTAAGGATTTCAAGGTATTCCACAGAATATTCATAGATCTCAACTGATTCTTGAGGACTTCAAGGGATTCAGAGAGATTTCATTGATTTCGCAAAAGTTTTCAATGGGTTTCCAAATATTTGACGGTATAATACAAAACTGCAAAAAGTTTTACGTGGTTTCAAAATATTTCAAGGGGTTTCACATGATTTCAAGTTATTTCTACAGATTTTGAGAGTTTTCACAGTATCTCAAGTGATTTCTGGATATTTTAAGAAATTTCAGAGGATTTATAGGCATTGCAAAATATTTGACAATATTTAAAATGAGACTTCAAGGATTTCAAGTCACCCCAACAGGCTTAACAAAATATGAAGCATTTCAAATGATTTTACCAAAATTTATGAGTTTTCAAGGGCTTTCAAAAATTTTCAAGTGATTATGATGGATTTAAATTTTTGTTTGAGTTCTTCAAAGTATTTGGAATTATTTTAATAGATTTCATGGGATGTAAGAGAAATTTAAAAGATTTCATGAGTTTTCATAAGATTTCAAGGAACTTTGAGATATTTTAAAAAGTTTCAAACGTTTCGAAGGTTTCAAGAGATTTCAAGAACGGTCAAACCCTCATTCCATGATAAGGCATAGAAGTGTTCCAAGATAAACAAATATTTATTTGTATTATTGTTATAGGGTTTGTGGCTAGCGAGCCGTTAGTATAGCCATTTTCTAATATATTGCCAATTTTAAGTATTAGAACTCATAACTTGAGTGCTTATTTAATTAAAAATACGTTTATAAAAGAATTAATTTAGCCCTTGTTAATGCAATTTATTTTTATATTTCAAATTGAATTCAATTGGAATTGACATTCGATTGTCTAGTCAGCTTATTTAAGTTAAATATAAATAGCCGGTCACTAGATTTCAGGACCATTTAATTAAGTATGAAATTAATCGAATTTCACATTGAAAAAGAAGATCTATTTCTGGAAGGAAAATATAGTATTTTCGAGTTATTTAAATTATTTCATATGAATTATACTTTCCGAACTAGGTCGAAGAAATTCATATGAGGAAAATTTACTTTAATAGTATCAAGAAAATTATCATTTCTTATATCCTTTATTTAAGACAATTTTTGAAGTTAATAAGGGGTACGAGCAGTTCTAATTGCAGAAGTTAAGAAATATAATGTACGACTCAGTCAGTGCTTTAAGTTGTGCGGAACGATTTGATTATGGTGGGCAGAAAATTTTGCTATAAATCAATTTTTCAGAAAAATATGGTCTAGAATATGTATCTGAACATTTTTTCATAAAATTTGTGGTTTAGAAGTTATAAATACAAACGTCACAGAGTTCAAATGTTTTTAATTGAAAAAAGTCATTTAAAGTTGTTTATTTAGTAAATGTTCTATTTCTTATGACTTTGTGCTACAAAATATAGTGTACGCATGTTTTTAAGGCATTTCTACAGAATTTTGAAACATATAATGGACCTTAGAAAGTTTATTCACGTATCATTAATGCTTAGTCTGCATCTTGCAATTGCCATTCTAAAAAAGGGTGCCGCAAACTTAAAATCTAAAAAATCGTCATATTTCTTTTCAAGACATTGAAAACCTTTGACTTATATCAAAAATAGCGACTAGAAACCGATTGATCACTTTTTCAATTTCTAAGCAACTTTTTTGTCTTAACATATATTCGTATCTCGTTCTTTTTGGCTCAAAATTTAAGTTTTCGACTTTTCATTTGTTTTTTGAAAATACAAGAGTTTTTCCAAAGTAGGCTGGTCAATGAACTTGACCATGGCTAGCTTAAACCAATTTTGATCGATTTCAGTTGCTTCTGAATATATTTTGGAGATGCCTCCCAAGTATTTTAAGCCGTAAATGAAAAAGATCGTTTGTCCCGCTCTTAAGAAATCTAACTTTTATTTTTTTTGTTAGGTTATTAAGTATATTTCCGTTAAAAGTATTGGAAATAGAATTTGTATTGAAGTGCGGTATTTTTATGGAAGTACATTTCCTTGAGACAAATGAAATTTTCTTGGATTCAGAAAATATTAAATCGTCATATTAGTACTGATATTTTCTTGATTCAATTCCAGTTTTGTATTCGTACGTAATAAATTTTCTGGAAACGTAATAATTCGAAAAGTCACATACATACTTTTTTTATACATGATTTTACTTTTTTCATCTTAGATAAGAATTATTTCAATCACACACATTGCAAAAAAACCAAGGTTCGGAATTTATTACTTTTCCTTTTGTAAAAATGCATGCCAATAAAGATACGAAATATTTGCTTTTTTTCTCCGATTTCATGTTTGTATCATAAAAAAATGTGATATGAAGTCTTGAAAATATGTTCGTGACACACAATATGTTCATTTCGCAGGGTATATATACGGCAGATTTACTTAGCTTCCTCATCATTGTCTGAATATTCAGATCCAGAACAGTTATAGTGTACTTTCTTCATCCTTCAAGATGAACGGAGCAGTGACATTCTCATTTTTTCTAATAAGTAAGTGATCTTTATAAAATGTACAAATAAATAATAATTTGGATTCAATTTAGCCAAGATTTAATTGAATATTTCTTGTCTTCAAAATAGCTAATAGGGCAAAGACATCAATAGTAACCCACAAGCATCAGCCACACAATTTTCACTATTTACCCAACTACTATTTCTTATAGCATATTCAACCTTATTAAGATAAGTTAATATTTATTTTCTTATTTGATATTCACAGGAGAGTATTAGAACGTGGAAAATATTCGTTCAGTGATCGTTGCAATAAATTCGAAAAAAGTCGGACACTGACATTAATGTGCTGCATTCAGTAGCTTACGAAAATGCAGCAACGCTTTTGATTTGAATTGTAGAATTTACTGTATTGTCATTCTGTCCGACTTTCACCGAATTTATTGTAACGGTTACTGAACAAATTTTCTCCTTTAAGGAGGCTCCCACTCTGGTGTCATAATGCTGTTATTTGTCAAGAAATTATTAGCGGAATATAATATTGATATATTTTATTTTTAAAGCAATTGCGACTTTACTGGCAAGTCTATTCGCAATTGTCGAGGGTGATGATGAAGTGGAACAATGCGTGGCACATTGCAAAAAAAATTACAAGGAGGACGATTGCAGAAAAAATAAGTGTGTATGGCGTAAGTGGCATAGAGAAATATTTTTATTCAGTAGGAATAATTTTAAGGAAGTTACTAGTAAGAAGATTTTATGACGTGAGGGGACAACTGCGAATTTTTCTTACCGGGGCTGTTTGTTGAACGATCCCCCAAAATAACAATTTTCTCATTTATGCTTGAAAAGCGCTACTAGATGCCGGAAAAAGTAGGAAAATGAATCATTACCAAAAACATGAAAAGCTACCCTCAGAAACTAAAAAACTCTTTCTCTTATAACAAAAAAATAAATTTTCGAGCTCCCCACATTTTACAATGCAAATAGTGCGTTATTTCTTACGTAAGTTTCCTCTTTCTAATAATTTTTTTTTTAATATTCTAATTAGAAACAGTTTTGTCTGTTAAAATTAATTTTTATACTGTCATACACATTATATCATTATTTGTTTTATTTATTTTTTTATTGTGTAATATTTTTTATTGCATACGTCCAATGAATATACAATCAAGGAGCTAACCGTTCTGGAAATCTGATTTACAAATTCCATGAAATCTCATAGAATCCCTGGAAATTTTCTCAATATTTTGAGATCCCGTGAATTCTCTTGCAAATTTTGCAAGTCTCTAAAAATTTTGGAAGTCATGTGAAAATTCCTCGAAATCCTTGGAATTTCGTGGATACCATACATAATCTCTTATAATCCCTTTGGAACGGTTGAAGTCCCTGTGAATCTCTCGAAATCTCCGAAAATCGGTTAAAATCCTTGAAATACCGTAAAATATTTCGGAATATTACGAGATCCTTCAAAATCTTTCAAATTCCTATAAAATCCATTATATTCTTTTCAAACTCGTTTGAATTCCCCAACATTCCTAAAAATCCTTTATAATATCCGGAAAATCCTTTGAAATCCCGTCAATCATCGAAACTGCTTATTGATGATTTAAATCCCCAAAAAAAATTTGTTTTCAAATTTGAAGAAGTGCTTCTTTTTTTTGTGATTTAAGCTACATCTGCGATGCGGGGATGGAAAATTTTTTTATAAATCTTCAGGGGAGTGTTTTGGACTCCCAAAAGAAAGTTTTCATTGCTATTAGAAATTCGCGCAAATAACTTCTTTTTCGATACGTCCTGTTGTTTATTATATATTGAAATCCCTTTAAAACGATTGAGCTTCCTGGATATCCCTTGAAATCCTTCAAATACTGTGGAAATCCCTGGACATTCTTCGAGATTCTATGGGAATCTTTCAGAATCTCTTGAAATCTTTCAAAAGCCGTTAAAATTCCTCGAAATCCCTAAGAATCCTTCATAATATTCGAAAATCCTTTGAAGTTCCGTTGAATCTTCTGAAATTTGAGGAGTTCCTCTGAGATCCGTGAATATACTTTGGAATCTTTTGAAATCTCTCAGAATCCTTTGAAATCCCGTGACTTATTTGAAATATTTCGAAATCTCTTGAAATCATTAAACTCCCTTTAAAATTCATTAAAATCTTTTGGAAAACGTTAAAATTCCTCGCAATCCCTTACAATTCTCCATAATATTCGTTAATTCTTTGAAATTCCGTTGAATCTTTCGAAATCTCATGAGATCGTCTACAATCCGTGAATATACTTTGAAATTTCTTGAAATCAGTTCGAATCCTTTGAAATCCTATGAAGTCGTCAAGGCCGCCTTAAATCTTTAAAAATCCCTTAAAATCCCTTGAAATCATTAAACTCCCTTTAAAATTCATTAAAATCTTTTGGAAAACGTTAAAATTCCTCGGAATCCCTTACAATTCTCCATAATATTCGTAAATTCTTTGAAATTCCGTTGAATCTTTTGAAATCTCATGAGATCGTCTACAATCCGTGAATATACTTTGCAATTTCTTGAAATCAATTAGAATCCTTTGAAATCTTATGAAGTCGTCGAGGCCGCTTTAAATGTTTAAAATCCCTTGAAATCCTTTGAAACCTTAAAAAATTCCTTCGAATCCCTTCAGATCTTTGAAATCCTATTACAATCCCCTAACATTCTTCAAAATTCGTAAAACTACTTTGGTATCCATTGAAATTCTTCAAAATCCTTTGAAGTCCCGTGACATCTTATGAAAAATTTTGAAATCTCTTCAAACAATTAAATTCTCTGAAAATCCATTAAATTTTTCAAAAACTAGGGAAATCCCGTAAAATTCTTTGGGATTCCGTGAAATCTTTCAAAATCCTTGACATCGATTGAAATCTCTAAAATCCCCCAAGAAAATTCCTTACAATACCTTATGACCCTTTCAATCCGTGTATAGTAAATCCCTTAAAATCTCTGAAAGTCGGTTCAGAGCCTGAAGAAGTCAAAAAAAATTCAAAATATTACTAAATCTCTTGAAATCTTCGAAATACTTTTAAAATTTATTGAAATCTGATAAAGCCGTGGGAATCTTGCCGAATATCTCGAAATCCATTAAAATATTTCAAAATCCACTTACATTCCTCGAAATCCCTGAAAATCCTTTGAAATTTCGTTAAATCTTCTTCTCACACCTTACGAAATTCTCTTATATCAGTGGTATACTTTGGAATCTTTTGAAATCCTGTGAAATCGTCGAAACCGCTTTATATCTCTTCAGGCCAGATAAGTTTCATGGAAATACCTGAAAATGTTTGCAAGTATTTCAAAATATAATGAAATTCTTTTTAAATTACTTGAAATCTGTTGAACCTCTTGTAATCCTTTAGAATCGTTTGAGATACCCTGGAACTTTAGTGATCCCATGAAATTTTTTAAATTTCAATTATAATGAAAGAAATTGATATGTTGATATATCATTATCAAGGGAGTTCCACAGGAAACTTTGTTATAAACAAATTTCCTGAAAATAATGAATGAAATTATTTTACTCGAAATTCTTAAAGTATTTGCTTTAGAAGCTGTAAAGAGTTCGAAAATAAAGTTTTTGATTATAAAAGGGGTGCTTTTTAATTTCCGGGGGTATTTTCACAACTTGTGTATACTTTCTCATTTTCTTACTTTTTCTGGCGTTTTTAAACGATTTTTGGACAAAAAGAAAAAGTTGGTTATCTATCATGTAACAAAATACGCATGTCTTCGTTTGGTGGTAGTATAACAGTCCTGGAAGCTGTCTAAGAAATAAGATGGTAGATATGCGGAGGAAGTTAAGATGGCAGATTTTCAGGATGCCGGCAGATGCTGAAATCTACCGCGGTCTTTTGTCCTTCGAGTTTCTCCTCAAATGTGGGTCTATCTCTGTGATTGGCTGCTCCAGCGGTTGAGAGCACTTTGAAGTATTTTCACAGACCGTGGAACCGCGGCTAAATTATTGGCACGTACGACACTGAGTATCTCGCCTGGTGTTTTTAAACCTTGTCCAGTACACTTTTAACTATCAACAGGATCTAATATTTCTTTCAATTTTAAGACACTGGTTGAGGTCCTATTTTTATCAAAAAGCTAGGATAACAGATTCATTTTTGTTTGTCAGCGTTGCTTCTTCTTTTGAGACAAGCAATCTTGTTGCATATAATTCCTTGATTTTCGATTTTATTCATTATGTCGTGATGTAGAAGGTTAGGAAGTCCTTCAAGCACTAGGTGTTCGACCTTTTGACCCTTAAAGGTGTGAGCGTAGTATTCTCGCGTTTTCTGTTATCGTGAAGTCTTCTATTTGCTTTACGGTTGGCGCATAGTTAGTTATCGCCCTTGTTATAACGATTGGTGGAATTCGTAACTTCTTCTTCGGTTTGTCCGCCACTTGATCTCCTCCTCCTTCTCGTGCCGTGGACGTCTTACTTTTGTGATGTAGACCATCTTCTTCATCATCGTCGTCCGACAGGATTTGAAGTGATTCTTGATCGGAACTGCGTTTGCCACCCTTTGAAAGGAAGGGGGGTTGGAGGAGCCCTGCCATCTGCATGCGGGAAGCTGGAAGGATCGGAAAGGAGGTGCTGATGTGCGTTACCCGTCTTGGCATTATTACACGATCGGATAGGTAGAAGCATGGCGGCTAGAACAGAGAAGTGCCGATTACTGTGCAGCAGAAAAGCCCGCAAGCGAGCGAAGAATCCACTAATATCTGAAATACCTACAACTACCTAACTGCTATGTGATGAAATATGGGCATGCTTGGATTTGGTTGATCTTTCGTAAAACCTTTTTTCAGCGTCCTGGATGTACTCAGATATGATTGGTTATTCATATTCTTCGTATAGGAAGGCGTTCTTGGTATATTTAAGGGTTTTCAGGATTTTAGGTTTTTGGGGTGTATTTAGGGCCGGAGAAACTTGTTCTGAACTATTTAAATTTGTTTGAGATGAGCTTTGGAGGCTCTTGCCCAAACTGCACAAGCATGTGTAATTATGGGTCCGATGAACGTTCATATATCAGGACTCGCTGATCGGGTATATACTCGAGTTTCGATTTATGATCAAATGAAGACGGGACGTGACCCCCATGGCTTTGCCCCTTACATCTCTGACATGTATATTAAATCTACCGGTCTTCTGCAAGCTTTTAATAAGATATTTGACGGAGTTCTTCTAACTGATTGGTTGCCCAAACCTTCGCGGTGCTTCTGGAACGGTGCTGAGTGAAATGTTTTTTTCGGAAAGCGAGTTGTTCAGATCTCAGTATGTCATTTTCTTCAAAGCTTTTGTTTGTTCTGGCAAGTATAATTTTCTCGAAAATTTTACTCGTCGTTTTAGGGAGGCTTACAGGTCTACAACTACTTGGTGAGCTAGGTTTCTTTCCTTTTTTCTGGAAGACGAGGACGCTGGCTGTTTTCAGTTGTCCGAAAAATAATCATATTTAATATATGTTTTGTAGACATTGGTGAGTGTAGAGAGACAAAAGTTAGGTAGCTTTTTGAGAATCGAATTTGATATGCAATCTGGTCCTGGTGCTTTATTGCTTCTAGCGGCTCTAATGCGCTTGGATATTTCTTTGGGATCGGTCATTTTGATTTCTTCTTTTTTCTTTGGTGGTCAGGAAGTCATATATTTCTTTCTGGTGTTGGAGAATGTGGGCTAGCCCAAGAGGAGTGTCGTGAGGTGAAAATTGTGTTTCATATATGGGAGCAAAGAGGTTTACTTTTTCTTTTCTTCTATTTAATTAAAGAATTTAGGCCAATCGATTTTCTTGAAATGGTATCGTGGCTTGTCAGGTATTTTGTCACGGACGTGATGTACCTGTATGTTTACGAATACCAGTCTGTGATTCGAGTCTAGCTCGTCATGTGCGTATGCATCTATGTTAAAAAGATTCTTCTTAATCATCGCGATGTCAATCAGATCAGATTTGAATTTAGAGTTGCGGGGGCAGTATGTGCGTATATCCGAGGCTACAATATCCAAATTTTTCTGTAGTATAAATTCGAATAATTTTTTACCTTTTTTATTGAGCGGCTTCCACATTGAACCTTGCTATAGCACCGCGCGCCAATCCGCAAGGCGATACAGTAATCAGCCCGCTCATTGGCCTTCCAAAAGGGAGCAGTGAGCCACTCAGTACAGCGCACGAAGGGTGGGGTGAGCGGCTTGCGTATTGGACGCTCGCTATGACACCGCGCGCCAATCCGCAAGGCAATATAGTAAGTAGTCTCCTCGCTGGCCTTCCATTCCACGTGGCGGAAACGCGCGGCTTGATCATTCGTCGATCGCTATCTTAGATTGCACTGATCTCTCCATCGTCCTCATACAAAGCTAGGTCTCAAGATTAGTTTAACAGAAAATTATAATATTAAAATGTAAAAGTTTAACTGTTGTATTGAAATTTAATTTTTAATGAAGAAGGCAAAAGTAAAAAGAAAAATGAAGGAATACAACTCAAAGCAATTGAAATTTGAGAATAATTATCAAAAAAATGGACGTATAATCTACTCAAAAAAATTCGATTTATGAAATCAAATCTCAAGTTGATTCAAGAAAATCAATGAAAGAAAAATTAACTATTTAATTCGACCTTAGCAAACCGGAATCACGGATAAGTGATGAGCTTATCCGTGATTCGAAATGCACTTAGGTAGAATGAAGAAAGTCGAAAATGTTAACGGAAAGTTAAAATATATTCAAGAGAGAATTATTCTGAAAAAAATAAGTCTAAAGACGATGGGTGTGACTCACGCTGCCTGGAATTTTCCAGGCCATTTGTGGACAGGCTTCCCTGAGAATGGCAGGCAAACATTATCAAAGCGGCGAAGGGAAGGAAGCTAGGAAAGAAAAACAAGTTCAGTGGAAAACAAAATATTCAGGGAGGACGTATTGAGGGTTCCTTCTGTTTGTTGCCCTTATATCACAATTGGCGTATACCAAACATTTTTCTCAAAAAATTTGAGAAAAACTCACAGTTGCTTTTCAACAAATGGAAGCAATTTGGGGAATTTGACCTTGAAGGAAAGAAACTTCTTTCCATTTAAGTCTTCCTGAAAGAGACGTTGATCACAATTATTCAAAAATTGAGAAATCATTATCATAAGATATTTTAAAAGAAACTCTTCTTCAATTTTCTCTATAACTGTCTACGATAATAATAAATCTTCATAATTATTTTACAGATGGCTAAGGCACATGACGTACAGAGCAGAAATCCTCCATAAAGTAATTCATGTCCTAAACATTGATGGATATGTTAAAACGATGGAGGTTTTATCGCTTAAATAAAATTATAAATGTATCATTAATCGTGTGCTTTTATTTCATTTTCAAATTTCCACGTTTTCCATTCCTATAACCCTCTTTTATTTCATATATAGATGTTTATTTACCTCACAAAAAGAAAAAAAAAATGTCTGTGAAAGCCCCCACTTTTTTCAAATTGGTGTAAATTATAAAAAATATTTAGAATCAGTCTAAACACTTTCTAGAAGTGCTCACATATATGAAGTGAATTAATGAATGAATGATATGAAGTGCTCACTATATTAAATCTCTATCACTAACAATTTATAATACAGTAAAATTTAATGAACAACTGAATAACATTTCTATCATCAGACAATTTGGGCGCGGACTAGTCTAAATTGAAGTCTGAATTAACAATTCTGGAAAATACTTTAGTGTCCGGTGGAAATTGTTATATTTTTTCTGACAAAAATTTCATAAATAAATGCATATTTTGTTTATTATAATATCACTAGAAATGTATATAACAACGATTCCAAAAGACCGTGAAATTAATCAATAGAATCAACTTTTGATGAAAGCAATAGTTTTTAGTTTGAGATGATTATTATCAGTATTTTTTTCACAATGTAACGTGTAGGCATATTCTACTGTTCTATGAGCAAGTCGTGCTCACATTACAAGATAAGGTATACTGTTTCATCACCGTACTTTACTATAGCATCCTTTAACAAGTCATACCGCGCGGCGAATATCCGCACAAAGTAGAGAGAACGAACACACATCCCGTCGCTAAAGATTGGGCACCGCCAGCCAATCACGGCATTGCTCGCTTGGCCTGAACGAACAGGCAGTGTAACCGAAAAGCGGTCCGACTCGCCTCGTCACTCGTTCCTTGAGGCTCCTAGCGGGTGGTCGCGGAAGGGTCTCCACTCCCGGAGGCGTAGTCGTAGGTACTGTTGCATTAGATCCAAGCGTTAGGATTACATAACGGCAGTGGACAGCCGCCATTACGCTTGAGTAAAGTGATAGTTTCTGGTCAGGGGTAAGCAATTAGGCATTGCTTACTGCCTTTTGAATAATCAAATTACACTGAAAGTCTCTAATAAGTCTATCTGCGGTATGTCTTTCCGAGAATTTCGTTCGATGACTAGGGGACGACGGGGTAAAGAGAGCTTGACTCTAAAGCCAGCAAACT